>NNCF01129271.1:500304-759819 GCA_002313205.1 Laupala kohalensis | reverse complement strand
ACACACAAAATATGTACAGCGCGAGACTATATATATAGTCTCCCGCTGTACGCAGGGTGATTCAGAATTACACAATTATAGGTGTTGTAGAGGGGTAGAGGGGACTCAGAACAGCAATATTTGGTTATAAACCCATGTCCGGAAATGCGCCGTTTGGAAGATAAAGACTTTGAAATAACGTCAAAGGACATGCTGCACGTGCATCAATCTACTCGTACCTACGTGAACTACAACATATGCACGAAGTGACGACCACGAGTTTCTTTGCACAAAGTGAACCTGCGAACAATGTTCACATACACATGTTCCAAAAGTCCTGGAGTGTCCGGTGCAGCCATTACATGGTCAAGGAGATCGTCCTGTGACTCTCATGAACAATACTCTTCATGTAACCCTACAGGAAAAAGTCCGGAGGTGTTACATCGGGGGATCGTGGTGGTCAACGAATCGGTCCACCGCGATATATCCATCTGTCCCCGAATATTTGGTGAAGGTACTGACGGACGTCGCGTGAAAAGTGGGCTGGCGCGCCATCATGCTGGAACCACATCGTCCGACGGATATGCAATGGCAGATCCTCCAAGTGCTGCACCAGTACATCTTGCAGGAAGGTCAAGGAGCTGTGACCCGTTAGACGGTGCGGTAGAATACACGGGTCAATCAGATGACCATGGATAATACCAGAAACGATGTTGGAATCGATGGGTATGTGTGGCATGATGGTTTTCCTCATCCCAAATGTGAGTGTTACGACGGTTGAGCGGACCTTCGTTTGTGAAATGCGCTTCGTCTGTGAAAAGAATGATCAGGAGAAAGTCTGGAACGTCGACATAACTGTGTAGGAACCACGCGTAGTAATCGGCACGTGGCGCAAAATCCTCTGGAACCAATACCTGCGTCCTCTGGAGGTAGTATGGGTGAAGTTTCTGTTCATGGAGAACTCGCCAGACGTTGCTCTGGGATACATCCACGGCACATGCGATGTTGCGGGTACTCGAAAACGCTGGTCGATCAGTTGGAGGACATCCTCTTCTTCCAATTGTTAATTGCAACAGTGACGAGATCTCTAAGTGTGTAGAACGGCGACCAGGTGTTCATCATTCGAAAACTAACGATATTAATAATTAATTTAATTAGTCATCCATAATATCGATGTTGACTATAAAATGTAATAATAAGAAATATTTCTCCCAGTGTATTCACTCTTATGCTATAAACGAACTTTTACGCTAGCATGAATCAATCAATCAATTTCTATTGAATTCAGTTCACTTGTAAAATGAACTTATGGGAGGTAAGAACTCTTAATTATTGGAATAATTAGGGGTTTATAAGATATTTCAAGACCTCAGACACGCATTGATATAAATTCTGAATTATTATATATCCTATCATATTTTCCATGCATTTATATTTCAGCATCTGATCAATTGGGTGAAAATATTTTTTGCTCATACATTCACTCAGATATTTATGTATGATAAATGTTAGTGACAAATTATAGAATATTTAATAGTATTGACAGTAAAAACTGACAATCGCTTAATAATCCATTGCTGTCGAATACGTACTATCACGGTAAATAGAGACATGTTGTTCTAAAAACAGTGCCTACTATGATACAGTTTTTGAGTTAGTCGGAGTGGTGCATAAAATAGAGGACATTCCATTAAATTGTACAATAATAAACATGCTATATATCAGGCTCGACTTTACGTGAACACTACTGGTGACGGAAAACTGTGTCAAAAATAACCTTGAAACTCAAATCATCACATTCTTGTTTATATACTCTTTTATTGACCTAGGGTAGGTTTGAAATGATATTACAAATGACTGATTGGTTGTGGCAAGATTTTATTGGCAAATGCCCTTCCCATTACCATCCTAATGAACATGAATTTGATGAAGGAGCATAACAAAGGAGAAATGAAGGAGATTCCAACATTTACATGGGGGAAAAATTGATCTTTGAATGGAATTCACCGATCCCTCCATTCAAATCCACGGACTTTATCTTTTTAATCGAATGACATTTTGCCTCACAGAGTGCTGTGTTTCCCCATTTTATCCAATGTACCAAGACCGTTACGATCCAACAAACGCCAATGATGGAGTGAATGACTGGAAGGATGAAATCACCCATACGATAATTCTCCTGTATTGCGTGGTTCGAGGGTACAAAATTTACCATTGATGCAAAACTGTTCAGAGACATTTTCACCACAAATTATGTAATATCTTATCGTAATTGAAATGGAAACAGATTGTGGTATATAATCATCATCACATACTTTAATACAAAAATGTTCCAGAAAATTTTTCTTCATTTTTGTGTAACCAGACGGGGTAAATTACGCAAATGAAGTAACGTACTTTAGAGCTTTAAAAATGTTTTGTCGATTTCCTATTATTTCCTTTTCCAGATAAGTGAACTTAAAAAATTACACCAAGAAAAGAAGCAACTTGACTCATATACTTGAAAAGGACGTCACTTGACTATTAGAGACCTGACAGTTGACAACTCTGACGCGTCCGCCCAAGTTGGTATAAACAATATTCGTAGGGATCTGTACGTGAATTATGTGATGCTTCATAATTTACTATTTTATAGCCGATGTCCTGTTTACATTGTTAATGCTGGATATGAAACAGCCTGAAACTTGCAAATGGAGGGAAGTGCTATCTGCCTCATTTTCCTGGTCAATAGAATACTCTTGCCAAATAAAAAAGTAAATATTCATATTACAAAATATTAGATTCAATTTTCCGTGTGATTTAATAGCTCGGCTTGACCTCGAAGTACTACAATGCATAGATGACATAACACGATTTGGTCTCTCATGATTTTCTTCCACTTATTCCTAAGAGAGGCATATACCACGAAGTGTGACATGGTAAAAGGAAGGGAAAAGGACACGAATGAACGCTAACGGAAGGACAAAGGGTAGCAGCGGACCCATCGCCGGATGTGCAAACGACCGCGGGCGTTTCCTCTTCCGTTTGCCTTTCCTCCCTTCCTCCAAAAGCCTTTTACTCTTAGTTCCCCCCTTCGGCCATCCAAAGAAGGACACATACGGAACGGTAAATCATGCGCGAAACAAATTGCGTTTTTTTTCTCTGACCCTTTTTTTTTTCAGGACACAATTCACGAGTCCTTTTATGAGCCCACGGAAGCAACATAACAATCTATAGACGTGACATATGCACCCCAAAGAGGACGTGTGTGTATGTCCTTTACGGAGGGCATATATTGAAAAGAAAAGTGTCGGAAGTTATTATTTAGAACGACGTGGTTTTTATCGCACAATTTCAGAATCACAAATTGTTCAGTGAATAGCATTGTTCTGTAGAGGCCCTAAGAAATGCAGACATTATCTCGATGTAGAAAATCAAACGAATCGAATACTTATGGAACAGTGATTTTACAAAAGTCTTAAATCAATAATTAGTTGTTTGCTTCTTCATATTATGTTAATACTATATTTTGGTATATTTAAGCAGAAGTTTATTTAGAGAAAATGAAACTCTTCGAATTAGTGTAATATTTTACCTGAGTTCATGAAGGAACACAGGAGTGCATGGAAAGCAATAACATATTTTTTGTCTACCAAATACATGCATGGTAAGGTATTTTAAAAGATCAGAGAAAAGTCAATATTTGAGATTTCTAGAAGCTCTTTCTGATCTGAAATGATATTCAATATTTCAAAAGTTAACGTAATATTAAATCAGTATCTGCGTATGAAATTTTTCAAAAAGGTCTTATATTTTCGTATTAATATTTGGTTTTCATAACATCTGCGCTCGGGGTAAGCTCGTGTACAGCCATCGGGGCAAGACAGAGTTTATTTATTGTATATCTCATTTTATGATGTATATAAGCAGCCCTGCTCTTTCATCGAACCCCATGATTTAAGGGAAGAAATTTGGAAGGAGTGATGTTGAGGACTGGCTTGCAGTTGACGAGGGAATTCCCAGCTGAAAACCTCACCCAGTTCGGTAAAGCGGGGGATAGAAAACACGTTTCTTTTCGCTTAGCTGTCCATAGGGAAAGAAGACGCTCCCAATATACTCGTATATCTGAAATTGTGCGATAAATAAACTCTCCCGTTCCGAATAATCGGTCCTCACACAATTCTTTTCAACGTACCCCTTACGAAAATTACACTCACATCCTCTTAACAGTACATTCACATGTATCATCGATACATTATGTAACTTGCATGGGCATTTTTGTGTAGGGGTTGATACAAATTAAAATTTTGAACTTGAAAAGTATTTATGAAGTTTTATAAATTGCGTCGAGTGTATCCAATTTACGCCGAGTGTATCCAATGTACTAAATTTACTAATTTACTATCTCGGCCTCCGCGATACCGTTGAGAGATGGAGTGTAGATTCAAACCCTGCTCGGCCGAATTGTGAGGTTTTCAGCTAGGGTTTCCCTCACCTACTCGAGACATGTCAGTTCAGTTCCATACGTTCCCTGGCAACCCATCATTTCTCATTTCTCAATTCCCTTACCCACATCACGGGTAGATGGAAGAGTGGGTGAAATGGCCCGAACCTCGCAGTAAGACATGAAATAAAAAAATCTCGTAGCTTTATTGAACCTTACCTACTAGATATTGTTATACGATTTGTGTTCTGTTTTGAAGGAATATTTCAACATGACAGGTTAATGATTATACCGTTTCCGATAAGCTATCGGGTTTTCTAATGAACAATGTTGACATAATGCACGTCAAAAGGGCGAAAAACATGTTGATGGGTTGACGGCTGTGCGTGCATTCTGAAAGTGTACCTAATGGTGAACCTGCTTGTAGCTCTTTAGCAGCCGACGTCCTATTAACAATTTTTTAAACCCATTCAGTTGAATTTTAATCTTCTTTTTTATCAAAAACGTATTTAGACATGTCGCGAAATATTTTTATCACATGAATAAAAAGTGAAGAATTACATAAGCTTTGAAGTTAATTGTACTAAACTATTGTTTCTCATTAAAAGTAAAATAGAGTTAACATGAAAAATTCCAATTTGAAGAAAAAGGGCTAATATTACCCGAGGCGCTTAGGGGCCGTTAAAAATGAAATCGTTAACTGAAATCTCCGAAAACAGCGCCTGCTGGGCCAATTCTTTTGCGAAGATTTGTTTAGCGTCTGTATAAATTTTGTGAAAAACTCAATTCTTGCAAATTAGTTTTGTCTTGAACGTATTTCTAGACTAATAACTTCCTATATAATTGAAGTTACTAATGGTAAGTTAAACACGCATACTAAAGGGTTACGTGTAAGGAGAGTGAGCTGTGAGGAGTGATGGTAGTTTCTAAGGAGTTACTTTAGCCCTGATAATGACCTCAACCTAGGTCGAACGTCGGCATAATATAAATACGTGTTTTCTTATTTTCTAACCAAATTCAAGAAAACCATTCCTTTATGATCACTTTGGTCGATAACTCTTATACTTATATAACTAATCACGTATTAAATATGTGTATTGATGTGTTCAAATATGACTTTTTATACACGAAAAAAATTGAAGAACGCAATTTTTGAGTTAATATATCACTCCGTAAAACGTTTTAGAGAGACATTATTTTCTGACACCTATAAAAAGCTAAATAAAACTGAGTTATTTGTTTAGTGTTCATTAGACGTTCCTTTTAAATAATAAGTCTTTTTATAAACTATAAATCAGTAAAAAATGTTAATTACTATAAAATATATATGCAAGCAAATGAAAAACACGTTTGAACTCCAAACAAGCTTACAAATCTCAATTGATAATCGATAATCGATTCATCCATAGATAATCGATATAGGGACCGGAAAATATCTGTACATATAAAAACGAAATACCACTGACTGACTGACTGACTGCCTAAACACGAAATCTCAGAAACTACAAAGCCTACAAACTTGAAATTTGGCAGATAGGTTCCTTTTAGGGAGTAGACATCCGCTAAGAAACGATTTTACAAAAATCCATCCGCAAAGAAATGGGGGTTGGAATATTTTATGTGTGTATCACACCGTAAAGATTACCTGCAGCAATTTCAACCACACTTGATATACAGATGACTGACTATGTGACAACAAGCCCTATGGGGGAAGATATCCCTTGCACCCTTAGATAGAGGGTGAGCGGGGGATGACAAGTAAAAATAATGGGAAAATCTGATATTAGATTCGAAACCTTACTTTTCGGTGGCGTCGGGACAGATGAGGACGTCTCAGATGCTTTCTAAGTTACCAATCTGTCCACATTGCAGATAATATACCCCTGGCATCCATCTGAAATTTATTGTCAAAAAACCGTACAGACTGCGTATGACCACGTGGAGGACAATAAACTAATTTACTCTCCGGAAGCAAGCAAGGGACCATCCCATTAATTCCGATCAAGGGCCCTAAGGCAGAGGCGGATTCAAAAATTTCACCAAAAGTTCCTAGATAAGATAAAAAGTTAGCTGCGAGTTATAATACATATATAATGTCAATATGTTTGTAATTAAGGCAAATATGTTTGTAAATTTACATGTACAAGTTATTATCGAACTATAGATTATTCTGAGTATAGTGTTTAAAAATCATAAGAGTTGAAAAAACACTAAATTCACGATTTATTGTTACAATAAACACGCCCCTAGACAAAGCCTAGAGTATAGGGTAGGGGTGGGAAAGAAGAACAGGTAAACATAATACAAAAACGAGCGATATTGTTGTTGAATAAATCATTTTTGGGGTTGCTGACCTGCAGTGACAAGGAGGGAAATGTTAAAATAATCGAAAGTGACGGATATGAGTATTGAGATCGACGTTTTCGGGGACGTTGAAATTAGTAGTGACATTCTCAAAGATGTCAAATTCCACAATCAGCCCGTATAAACTCCAGAACCCCTAGGGAAGGGGCTGCTATGAAAAAAATATCGAATATTACATACCAGTGATGAGTTCATTATTTTCGGCGTCGCTGAGTCGATAGTGAAATCCCGATATTGCATAAGTCTGAACTCAGCCCACAGAAGACAAACACACCACTAGCACCCCTTGGATGGGGAAATGTGTGAAAATGGGTTTATGAATAAAAATAATTGAAAAGTGAAATTGAAATAAAGAAAGAAAAAAAAAGTTAAAAATGCATGGGATACCTACTTTCAGGGTTGACGAGATATTTCAACTACCAATGGCGTTATGTTCAAGATGAAATCACATTGGAGCACAGTCTTCTTAGAGCTGGGGGTAGAACGGGCGAGACGTAAAATAACGTAGGAAGACCGATATTAGGGTCGAGTCCATGGGTATTGTGTATTCTGAGATAATCGTATTTCCAATTTGAAATTATTTTCCCTTCAGACCACATGACGTGCAAGAGACCCCCAGAGGTGGAGTTTTAGAAGAACGTGACACAAAATCTTATCAAAAATATCCGCTGAGAATGGGTTTTATAAAAATTCGCTTCTAAGGATGTAAAATGGAAATTGGTGTTTTCTAAAAACTATTTCTAAGTTACATTATTGAAAATAAGGGATTGAGGATACACACCAATACTATCAAATCTCCAACATTAATGGGTGATATTCACACGGGATATCAATGGTAATGAAGGAAAGAATGAAGAATGAAGAATATTAGAAAGATCTCATGAGCAAAACCGCGGGGACTCACCTAGTAAAACCATATTTCCCATAGAAAGCAAATTTTGTCCTACTGCTTTGAATGGTGTGAAAACTTGATTCCGCTCATTACAAGTATTGTCAGAACTTACAGCAACAATGCTGAACAGTGATGTTTTTAAATCTAAAAAGAAATGATGGACAAGATAATACAACAAAATAATAGATGGAAGTATACTCCTTCACTTTTCCATTTTCGTTTCGTGGCAGGTCCATAGATGAATGAGAGTTCGTGAAGAAACTTTTTAATGATATAGAACTGGGGAAGAAAATCTGAAATAATGTATGTTTATGATTTCTTTACGAAATAAAATAATTTCATGATTTAATTAAATGAAACAATTATTACTGAAATGAAAAACTTAGGACTGCCCAATGTAAAGTAATTTGTGCAATTGAAATTGCTTTAAATAAAACCGTTAAATTCCGTACCATACAAAATATTAAATTTAATCAAATTTGCTTGCTTCTGGAGAGTAAATTAATTTATTGTCTTCCACGTGGTCATAAAAATTTTCTAACTTATTTTTTGACAATGAATTTAATATTTTCAATATGAAATTAGATAACTTGTTGTTTTTGGAATTATATCCACAGTGTACTACAAATATTCGAAATACGCGGGATTCGTTTTGTATGTTCATAGTGTTGTAGGGTACTTTTACTTGTAGTGTTGACAACTATTTATCACTAAATGTACTGTCAAATTAGCAAGTAGTCATTGACAATTAACTTTAAATTTGCATTATTTATTTGACTGAGAATCGCATTTTTACTAGTATATTTTATTTCTACATTAGCATTCCATTATTTGACAAGTTTTTAACACCATATTGATATTAAATGCAGCCCAACATTACTAAGGCTTCTTTCTTATAGTAAACGATTGAATCTCTTCCAAAATTATTGGTGTATTGCGTATTATTAATTGTTTATAATTCAATCTTTTTCATATATTAGTATTATTGTTATTTTTTAATCATTAGTAAAATAGTTTCATAATATATTTATATCAACATTTAATTATGATTTGTAGTGAACAATGTATAACGAACATAGCAAACTGCTTAAAAATTAATTATCTTAAACATTTATTTCTTTAACCAATGGATGCGATCTCCTAGATCTACATTTGAATTAACTATAGTTCTCTTAACTATCTTGAATTTTTATGAGCAATACAGAGAAAATACATTTCGTGGCTTTTGCCCGTTTCTAATTCCTCATTTGTTTTACGCGTGAGAAATGTTAAAATGAAAACATGATGAAAAGTTACACAAAATGTATCTGACAAGTTTCAACAAGCTACATACGTAAGAGCAGAACCTCCGGTATGTTATTATTGACGCAAGTTACGATTTTACCGTATGAATGTTTCATGAGTTTCTGACATGCAAAACCTCAAATGATTCACTTTTATATGGTGGGAATGAAATAAATTTTATCGTGTCGTAGATGGAACCAGAGAAATTTATACATTGTGTGCCTCCACGTAACTGGGAGGGAAGAATGTAGAATGTCAATAAACCTTGGACTTCCAGGTTAAATATATGCTCAGAAAAGTAGCGCTAACGGGTTATTTAAGTTAGAAGAACAACTCTTCAAGGCATTAAAAATTCTTTATTAGCATACGCATTTGTGTTCTGCATAAAGTATCTTCTCTGTCGCAACTTGAATTTACTCATTTCGAAATTGTAATAAATATTTTTTTCTTTCCACAATTACAATATACTGCTCATTGTTAAAGAAATAATACAAGTGTTTCATCTCACTTCAGTGGCGGATCTATAACGGGGTTAAGGGGTTTTAGACACCCCTCCCCATTAAACTTCACTCTTACCAGATAAAATAGAAATTTATAAATGGCATACTTTGTAAAAGTGTTACCAGATTAATAATTGTTATTGTTATTAATAATACCAGATTAATAAAATTAATCATACTAGATTAATGAAATTAATAATACCATACTAATAACTTTAATAAATAATTGTTATTGTCTTTAATTATATCAGATTTTTAACTGTTAATTATTTAATTGATGCACTTTATTTAAAGGTAATATTTATAAAATTTGTGTTGTAAAATCATCATTTTTGAATACAAATGCTCCCCGGTTAGCCCTTCCCTTGATTAAATCCGCCAATGATTTAAATATGTCGATATATACCCCCAGAAATCTCATTTCCTTATCGTAAACCATTTCTTTATATACATTTTACTGGAATTAGTAATGAAAACATAAGGTACATTTTTGGATACTCATACGTAAGGAATTGTAATCATACATTTTAATTTCATTTTGACCTCGATTTCCCCCCGGTTTTCCTTCGGGTAGAGGCGGATTTTACATACAGGTTCTCTAGGCTCATGCCTAAGAGTGGCGGTCAATTGTAATCATTAATCACGTATTTAAAGTTATTTTTATAGTTACTATTTGTAGACTATAATCCGAATAATCAACATTCTGATAAGAATACGTACTTGTGAACTAACTTTGTTTATGGTTTTAAAAACAAATTTGATGGTATTCTGTTGATATTATAACACGTAGCTAACTATTTTATTATTATATTTGGAGTGTGCTAAACTTGTCAATCCACCTCTGCCTTAGGACTCTTGATTGGAATCGATGGGATGGTCCTTTGCTTGCTTCCGAAGAGTAAATTAGTTTAATGTCATCCACGTGATCACAGGTGATTTGTAACTGATATTTTTGACAATAAATTTATTATTGTTAAATAACTTTCGATTTGATTGAGCATCACGAATTTTTTAAATAACGGGCGTGGATTAAAAACATTCATTGTCTTTCCTCTCTTCAATGCAAATCGTAAATATTCCTCTCTCTCGCCTTCTGAATGTTCTCGATTCCTTATGTAAAGAAACAACCTTTGCTTGGAGATGGTATACTCAGTAAACGCCTGTGCTGGCCCAGAGTCGTGTTAATCGCAGGAGAATAAAGCTTCCAATATTCCGCAGTATGCAAAGAGGCCGGAGGCTTCGCTAAGCAAAACTGGCTGCGTGAGCCGGAAGCCCTTCCGAGTTTGCGTGTGGCATTATCTTAAATTTTCATCGCTCAGCTCTCTCTTGCATACATGATTATTGGTCTGCCGTGATCTTGTAAAACATTACTTCTTGTCTTTGATCTGTCTTCTCTTTCTTTAAAACTCGCAATTACATATCATCTGCCCTGAAATGTACAAAATGACAAAGAGTAGAATAAACATGCTAAAAAACTTAAACCTATTAAGAAAATCCCACTTCCTCAAATATTAGTATCAAGTATAGTCAATACAAACATTAAGTGACTTACATTTCAGTAAATAAGCCAATTGTATGCGATTATTATTTTATATATGTCTCGACGTCACTTAATATTGGAAGATTTGACAATTCGTGTCAGATTCGTAGAATTTTGAAGATTAATAAAATTGATTGTTCTTCTTATCTAATGGTGGGTAGCGGTAACACTATTTCCGGGTATCCTGTAGTTGTGTTTCTTCAAATAAACGAATTGGGCTGTAGCTACAATTCATGTTGGTTTAGTATTACTGAAACGTAAACGTGAGAGTTTTAAGTATATCTTCCTTCATGCAATTTTAATGCAGCAATTGGATGTCGTGGAACACGCAATCTCTAGCTTTCTCTCTCTTGAACCGTAATTATGATTAACTGTGTGGATTTTCTTGTAGTGGGTGGAAGTTTAATAGATTGATGTGTATTGCAAGTTCGAAGTACTATCTATTTCCGAAGGGATTTGCTAGTCTATTACATAGTTTATACAGAATAAAGGAAGGAAAGATAATAGCTCCAGAATACCTGTACTAAGAAAATGAGTACAAACTTCTTATTCTTTAGAATATTTTCTTGCTTATTATTAACTTCATAATTTGTTACTGTATCTATACAATTTGTAATACTATGCATTGGGTACTTATTAATTAGTTTGTACTTTGTATTGACACAACTGTTGCAATGGAAAATTGTATAACATTAAACATATAAATTTACATACAACTTGAATTGCAAGTATGATGAAAGAAGGATATTTAGGGTTTTTAATAAATTAGTATCTGTAATTTTCGGAGTTGTAGCGAAATTAATAGCGTGGGGATAATAACTACAATTTTGAAATACTAATATAGAGGTTGGAAAGGAATTCCCTAAGACTTACCTTAACTACGATACAAAAAATACATCTCCATAATAGTCACTAAAATTATAGCAAAAACCATAAACATTGGTGGAAAAAAGGTTAACATTAATTATAATGAGTGTGTTTTGCTGAAATGAATGTACTTCTAAGAGAAGACTTCTGAGAACTTATGACTAGTTTTGAAAGTCGCATTTATGATATATAACTTTTTTACTTTTCTCCAATTTGTGTAATTATTTTGAAAATATTAATTACTTAAACGTGTTGGCTTTTCTGTTTATCTGGTTATGTTCGATTCCGTTTTTATTCTTTTATTAAGTTTATTTATGGTATGTTTATTGTGTTTTCACTTTTATGCTTTTCATAAACGTTGAAAATAGTTTAAAAAGATTGAAAGTAATTAATTTTCTCCAATTTTACTTTTCACTGTATTTATGCAGTATTTGTTTCTCGAAATTACTTCAGTCATTTATCTAAAGGTTTAGGAAATCGTGAATCATTAAAATTAGGGAAAGTAAGCTCGTTCGTATCAACCAAGCCAGGTGGTGTGCCAATTCCTATTCATTGCATTTTTGTCCACTCTGTCCAATAGTTACTTCCAAATGCCAGAAAAATTCAAACATGCTAATATATATGTTGCATGTAAAACCTTATACTAATTCGGGAAACAACGTAAAGAACATAGAAATATCTCGCCAAAACAATTCCTGATAGGAAGGTCCCCGTATGCAGTAAAAAGGGTACATTCACATTCACTCCCGTTTCAAATACTGGATACCCACATATAACATTTTGAAGTCAAGATAACCATACATGGCATACGAGAAATTGCTATATTATTTAATAATTACAAGAAATTTATTTTTTAGTATTAAATAATCTAATAACTTTAAAGCATCAGAAGCTAAGCATAATTTTATGATTAAATATTTAATCGTTCAGATATACTTTTAATTTCCTTTATATCATATCCATTTCTAATCTTCCGTCGATTTTTCTTCTTTTTCCTCGTTATCTTGTTTTTTATATGTTAGATTCGACTTCAGCGTAAAACTGGTTCATTGTTACTCGACCTTCGACGAATTCTTAGGGCAACTTCTCGTGCCCCTGTGACTACATTATCTCTGGTACTTCCATCACCGTTCCCGCCGCCAGCACAGAGCCACTTTTCGATAGGAAACTCGTTTTCACCTGTTGGTGTCCTGTCGGCAGGTGAGGCTAACCAGCTGCGACGAGGAACTGCGATACATGACGGAAACCGTCAACGGTATGTTGATCACACTTCCAGTAACGTAACTTATATAAATACATCACATTGTACGTTATATTCAGCAGGTCACATTATTACGGACATGATTTTATCTCTGTTCTCAATTTGGCAGATTATTCGAGATTCAATAATTGCAGTATATATCATTTCTTCAAGTGGATTTCCGGATACAATTTTTTTCCTTTGCAATCGCTGAAATAAGGGCCATCGTTTCCTCAATGTTTATTCAATATCATGCTCATATTGTATGATTTATTTCCTCTCACCACCATTAAGACAACTTAAATATGTACATACATAAATAATTTTTATAAAATTTATTCAAAAGAGTCAATACTGTGCTTGACCAAGTGCACACTTTTCTTAAACTCTCTACTTTACACTTCGGAAGCAAGGAAAAAGACTTTATGATAAATCATTTGATATTCTCTTGTTAATCAGAACGGGCATAATAAAAGGCCATTATTTTAATAAATGGCCATTACAGAAAAAAGCATTTTGTTAACAAACGAAAATTAGTTGTTCAATGTGTGCATAATCCAAAAGGAGTCAAGAGATTGTTCATAACCCATGTAAAACTAAAATGCAAAAATTGCTTTATACAATATTGGAAAGAACGCATGAATGTAGTATAAACCATTCTTAACATTTCAATACCTACTGTGATATACTATGTAAAGTGTTTATAAAAACAATTTGTAGATACTATTAAAAAGTTATAAGTTGATCTTTCTTGCAGACTGATTCGTAAAAAAATTATTCTTTTATCAATTTTTAAGACAATTATGATGATAATAATAGTATTAATAAATAATCGTGGAATGTATTTACAATATTATCTTAACCTGACAATATACGGAAATGTATGGAAATAATACGGGTATGTTTTTAATTTAAAATAGTTTAGCATTTATATATCCTTACTCTTTCACTATGGTACATGTGTGGGAGTAAAAAGTAAATATGAACGAATACATATTTGAAAGCAATCGTGGTAGTTAAGAATGTCGCAACATACGCGTATTTTGCCAGAATCGGACAACACCAGGACCCTTCATTTCTTGCCTGACGGAGGCCGGAAATTCTAAAACCAGACAAACGTGTCATGAAGCAAAATGGAACAAAATTCCTTTCATGAAAAAGAGAATATATTATTTTAAACGGCGCGCAAGTATTGAGAAACAACATTCCGGATGTTAATGGTAAAATTCTTCAAAGTATAGGTACTATTCCTCAATTGTTTTCAATTTTTCAATTTTTGGATCATTTAATCATACTTCCAACGTGAATATTAAGTGCTTGTGAATGTTTATTTGTCGATAAACACTCGTGGAAACGCAAAGAAGTTTGCTGCAATACAATTATCTAAATTTGACCAATTGTTTGACAATTAGTAATGATAGGACAGGTTTTCAAGATAATAGCATAACAGAGTATAAAAACCCATAACCTTGCATCATTCTACATTCTTTACATTTTTGTTATCATGATATTTACTATTTCAAAAATGTCACTTGTTGCGATACGATATGTTTTTTCTGACATTGATACTTTATGACCAACCATATGATATTTTACAACAAACGCATTGGTTTCTTTCAGTTTGCATGAAAGTATTACGAAGAGTTTGAATATTTAATATTTTTATATTAATTGAATATTTAGAGTTCAGCAGACTTTTTGAGAAAACCTCTCTGAAGTATTCAATGAGGTTGACTTATCTAGTCTTAATTTTAAAGATGGTTTTGGTTTGGCTTATTACTTCGTCTTATAATTAATAGCGACTAAAGTTGGAGGTGTAATAAATAATGAATTTGGGGAATCATTCGATGAAAGGCTTATAGATTTCGAATATGAAAGTAATTTTGTATCCTGCCACGGGATATTTCCACATAAAATGACCAAATTCCATGAACAAAGAACAAAACAAAGAATTGTATTAATATGAAAATATTATGCGAATATTTCTTCCGTGTATGTGCAAGAGGTGCCGGATTCAGCTTCCGGCTCTTTGCTATTTTCTCCTGGCCGTAGTTATCTTTAAAATATTATTGTCAATACTTGAGGTTAACGTAAATATCAATATGCAAAGCTTAATTACTCCATTTCACAAAGGTCGACGTAGTTGCCACACGGCCTCTCACCTGAGACACACCCTCTCTCAACGATTTCCATCTCACGTAACCGTGTAGTAACCGGCTCTAATTAACATCACGTTGCTTATTTCGCCTGCATGTTCTACGAATGTTACAGCGGACTTTGAGCGACGTGGGGGCTCCCGCCCATTTCCTTGCTCGATAAACGTTAAAACGATTCAACCGCGCGCGCCGCCGCTGAATTTTGATTAATGTATGCGACGGCCGCGCCGGACAGACGCGTGTCTCTTGGTAGTAAGAAGCCCTTACCGACTACCACAGCACCACAACAGAAACAGTCTGCTCTATGGCTTCCGTTTCTTAGCAATATCAACAGCAATATCATAGTTACTCTCTAATCACCCCTACTTACGTTGATTACTTCACTAGAGGATTTTCCAAGCTTTACTTGCCTGAACTATGGACTTAAAAATATGAATAAATTTTGACAGTGGGAACTTTTTTGAGCGACAAACTTCTATTGGAAATGTTTGTAATAGCATCACTAATATTGTTTGTAATAGCGCAAATGCAATTTTGAGATTATGTAATTGAGTTGGTACTAATGATTATGTAATCGCTTTTATTTTACTGTTTAACTTTTCCTCGCGTACTGCTTCTCCAAGAGTAACCGGTACGTAATATTTGTATACCGATACCACGCTGATCAATAACCCGTAGTCTACAGCATGGTGAACTTGAGGATAAAATAACACTTTTACCTCCATCTTCTCTTTTCAAAACTTTTCAACTTTTATCACGCTTTCTTGGAATATATTCTGCAAAATTTAAAAGAAAGAAAGAGGTTTATTTCCCATACAGTACAGTTACAAAGTTCACACATAGAAATTAAAATACTTTTAAAAATTTGACAATATTCCGATTATAACAAATCAACTGTTGTTAACAATTGGTTGTAAAATTAAACACTATTGGATTGTAGTGATTTAGTGCATCATAGGAAGTTCTTTTACCTGTTTCGGGATACCGTGTCAGCCAATTTAATACCGAGCCATCGCTCCAACTTTTAATTATTTTAACTAAGCAATGATACTAATACATTTTTAGTCTACAAAAAACAAAACAAATATAATTATATTTCATTTAGCAAGAAGATAAATGCACATTTTTACATTCAATAATTTGAATAATTTCTTATCTAACAACACTTAACAACTCAGCTGAAACATCGTTTAAGGATAGCAACCAATTTCTTGCTTTTTCGCAAACAAACTATAAGATTGGATATTTTTAAGTAAGTTGGCAATATATTTAAAATTGTAGGAGTTAGGAAAGAAATGCTTTTTATATAAAAAGTAGTAGGTACAAATATTTGGTCCGCATTCCTCAATCTATGTATATATTCATCACAATTTGTTCCATTAAAGAAATTACTTTTACTTAAAATGGTAGAATCTATTTAAAACCGTGGAAGCTAGGAAAAAAGTTGCTTTTTATATAAAAAGTATTAGTAGGTCTCGGGACAAATATTTGGTCCGCATTCCTCAACTATGTCTATATTAATTAAAATTAGTTCCGTTAAAGAAATTTCGCTTCCATTACAGAAATTACTGTCTTAAAGAAATTATAATCAATACTTTAGAATCAAACTAATGTCTCAAAGAATTTTTTTTAGATTTATAAATAAAGGGTGAGACGTTTCTAAATAGAGCTTACTTCAAATTATCCTCACGAAGTGGTTTTGTTGAATACAATTATAATTGAATACAATATCGTAATATAAACAACTGTCCATAACAATATATCGTGTTCTATTCCGTTCTGAACCAAAGCAAAGTACAGTTCTCTCTTTGTATAGGACATGAGGATTCAGAAAGTAGGATTCTTGTATAAGACATAAGTGATTCTTATATAGAACATAAGGATTCTTTTATAGGACATAAGTAATTCAAAAAGTGCTTATTCGTAAGTACTTATTTAGTATCAGCTAAGGCGCTGTCTTGTGTTGTTTCAAATTTAATTCTTTATCTAGCACAAGACCTAAATACTTAATGTGTTTGTTACAAATAACGACTGAATATGGTACATAATAAGTATCTTGAGCAAAACAATATGAACATTTGTATATTCTTTGATTTATAAGAGGGTTAGGAATATGTCTTAATGAGAAATTCAAATAAGTGTTTTCAACACTTAACCATACAATTCGTGACAAACCACCATTTTAATAATTTCAAATCGGAATTCATTGCGTAACATCGGCAAACGATGTTAATTGGCCTTTAAAATTTCCTTCACAATCGTCATTGACAAAATAGGACCCAATCCTATGCTCTGAGGAACATCATATTTTAAGTTCCCTATACAAGCTACATACACAATTTCCCTTGACAATCTGTGTTCTTTGACTAAGATAGTTCAGGAACCAATTCAACGCAATTCCACATATACCCGCATTATGGATTTTATGAAGGAAAATTGAATAGTTTACAGTGTCGAACGCTTTTGTTATTCTTAAAAGAAGCCCATTCGTAAACACTCCTCTATTTAATCCATAATTTATATACAAAATTCAAGAGTGCCTTTTCGGAATTTATTTCGGGTTGAAAGACAAATTGTTTTGTTCTGAGAATGTTTGTTTTACTTAAAAAAGTTTTTGCTTCATATTTTTTTCTAAGATTTATTATGAACTTAAGTCAGAAGTAGTTACATAATGCGATAACTTTTTCACCAGGCGGATAAATGAGTTTAATCAGAAGAAGTATTACGGAAATTTCCACTTTCCATCGTTCCTTTTAAACGTATTTCGCAAACTTTCAACCTTATGACCAACTGTATCAGTTTACTAGAACAGTCAAATGCATACAACAGTTTCATCATTCGACAAGAATGAGATAAAATAAAACATACTTCTTTCACGATCAAAAAGTCAATAATATTATATATAGTAAAAATAATTTCGAAAACACATCCGAATGCTATGGGTTTTTTTGTCAAGATTGTTATAAAAGTATTATAATAGTATTATTAGTCGCAAATACTGTTATAAAAACGATTCACGTAAACATCGACCCTTTTTGTGTGCGACAAACATACTAGTCTTGATTGTTTATTGAGCCTATTAATTCTGGATGAATGAATAGGATGCTTTGGAGTAACATTTACGTTTCTTTTTGGACACATTTGAAAGCTATTATTGGAATGTGTGTTATGTACAACCAAAATATTGAAGTTGTAAGAAATGAAATCAACGTTTTTCAACGTAATTTGCATTGTATAATATTTCTTTCACTATACTATCGATTAAAAATACTATTTTATAACTTGTTTGCGTAATTTCCGCTTATTTGTAAACACATTTTGCGTTAATATTCACGTTTTATATTAATTTCAATTGTTGTTATGTCAATATTATGTGTTAAATTATGCTCAATTTCCGAGACGAAACGTTTTGTAGAAAAAAAACTCAATAAATATTGTTTATCTTCCAAAAGAGGTCGTATGATACTATATTTACTTTCCTATATTATATTATGGACGTAAATAGTAGAATTAGATGAAAGTTAGTTGAGTCTACCTCAATGCTTCCACGTGGATCCCCCTCAGCCAATAACCACTTCTTTCTTTATGATTCACATTGTACAATTTAATATATTTGTTACGACCGATTTAATTCTTTGAAAATTAAGTTAGATGACGGAAGTTCGAAATAATTTAATACACTTTTTCTCTTCTCAGTAATAAAATTCGATTTTCTGGCTTTTTTTGTCGTCCGTGGTGGATACAATAATTTGCTCTCTTGTTCAGGTATACTTGGCCGGGAATGTTAGGGACCGTGATGTTTCGAGATGCCGATGTGATCAACAAGATTATTCCTAGCTTGGATTTTCGTACCTAACGCACCTATAGATGTTTCACTTCGCAAAGAAATTATTTGCAGAGAAAACCTAGTCTTCTTCTGGGCCGGGGTGAGTGTAAGGTAAAGGTCTGGTCGGATACCAATGTCAGTACAACGTTATTGTATTGTCAAAACCTTCTGTGCAAAACAGGAAGGGACAAAACGTAGGTACATACGCTCACATAAAATGGAATACGATTGAACAGTATATGTGTGGTTGGTTGTATCATTTTGTACGAGCTTTATCGGAGCTTCTGTAAATCTAACGAATTGAGACGGTTCATCAGAGTGAAAAAGTATGCTAATAGTATTGTGAGTTGCTTCTCGAATGGTCGTTACTGTGTGTGTCCTTACCGTTGTTGACCTAGTCACATCCTCCCTGTTCTAGGAGTCAGCGTTAATTTATTAGAATCATTTACGATTATGTGTTATTTAATTACGATTATAGAGGGCACGGGATCTGGTTGTATTAGCATAGAACTATAAACATACGCGTTGTTGTTGGCGATTTTAAGATCAGAGACCGTTGTTTGCTCTCATTTTCCCCCTACTAGCACAAAGAACCGGATGCATGTAAGTCTACACCACAAAACAATATGTTTGTTAAGATTGTATTAGTCAAGAAAACTTTTTACCGAAACGGAAGGTATTTTCTACGAAGGAATAATTATGTAGTAAATAATTGATCTCTTACAAAAATGAATGAACGTGTAAGTTATTAGTAGTTTTAACATTACATTTGTAAATGAGGTTATTGAATTTTCAGTACATTACTGAAGTCGTACCATTTTACTAAAACAACTGAAATGGTAAATATATTTATAAATTTTTGTTATCCTTGTGAGCATCATGGTTTCTACATCTTTTGCTGTTAGAGGATTTTGGAAGTTACCAGAGTCCCTACATTGTCTCAGAGGACACTTTTTATTTTACTATTTTTTTTGTTGGTTACGAAGGTTTCTAATTGACGCGGCGTCACCTGAAAGCCAAGATTCCCTTGTTTTTGTTATTTTTACGTTTATATAATGCCTTTATGTTGACGGTAAGAAAGGTCGTCCCAGATACTACTTTGTTATCTTCAGTCGACTTCCAGCTTACATGCTCTATAAAATGCTCTTAGTATAGTTGGGGGGGGGGGGCTAGTAGAGAGTCGTAATAATTTTTGAAAGAATTTTGAGTTTCTTATGTATTTTTATACATTTGTCTTACAACTGAAACTATTCAATTATTACATTTTTCGCCATACTTGGTGTTGGTTGTAACGAGCGTGGGGTTTGTTGTTATACACACCAAAAATATAAAATGACTTTAATTTTCATACATACTAGTTCCATTCTTATGCATCTCTTCTTCATTTATAATATCAAAATTTATTGAATTTATATTATTATACCGATAAAAAGACATTTGATAGGTCTTACGAATTACTAAAGTAAACATATTTTGTTATTATGTTTTTACATATCAGCGGCAAGATATATTTTACCAACTAACACAAAATTTGTCTTCAATAGATTNATAAGAGACAGGTCTCCTCCCAAACCTGTGCATTATATTTGTTGTATTAATTTACACCTAGCACAATACACTGTTTTGTTTCAGCAGCGGAGTATGTTTCAATTTCCGAAATTTTATTTCAAATTGCCCAAAATACGGTTATGTGCATTTTTAAATTTAAAAAAATACAGTAATTTAAGGTATTATGGCAAGAATAGTCTATTCACGACCGCTCGCTGTGAAGTGCAGCGTGACAATGGATGTGCTAAATGATACAACGCACAATCCAAGTCTGGATGGACCTTCGGGAAGGACTTTTGTTCATGAGCCTTTACAGACTACTAAGTTTCTGCAGGACGTTCGTGCATTCACAGGTCCTACCAGTTGGAAGTCTGTGCTTCCACCAGTACTTGGTGGTATCTCTGTGGTCTTAATATTTTGATATTCGAGTATTTTTAATCTAAATTTTAAATTTTTAAAACAAATAATATTTAATATTGGTTTTACAAGATAGATGCGCATTCTTAGGAAGGAAAAAAACAGTGTTAGAATTTTCAAACACTTGTAACAAATGTTGGAAGTTGGAAATTTTAAAGTCTTTTTCTCTGTTCTGGCTTAGAATTTTATAAGCTTTTACGTGTTTGGACCTTACAACCTCAGGTTGGTCTTACAAGCAGGACGATAGGTCCTTCCGGAAGAGCCTTGTACAATCTATCATTATGTAATGAGACCCATGATAAATTTCCCGTTTTGTGGGAACTACGAACTCAATAGTTGAAATATTCCGAGAAATTTTCATGTTACTCCTTGTTTCAGTTAAAACTAACCCCTAGCTCCCCTACTGTCCATTATTGGATTATCCACTACTCTTGAATCTATCCAGTTTCTTCATTCTCTGTACATACTGCTGCGTGCACTCCATGTCACATATTTCCTGAACGTGCTAAAATAACATGATTCATTTAGCTGAAACTATTTTAATTAAAAAAAAAAATTTATGTCATTTCCTATTCACCTGGTTGTAAAGTTATGGGTGTTATGAAGTTAATCTGACAGAAGGAGTTACAAAAACATGATATTGTAAGTTTATTTTGTAGGATTCTTGTACGCATCGATTACTGTTAGCTGTGACATGTATGGTACGTGCTATAATCTTTAACAGTAAGTATTAAGAAAAGGCAGAATTGAAAAAAATTATTTCACAAAGTACTGCTACTTTGTTTTAAACGTAAATGCTTTTTTCTTTGAATGACTTAAATTAACAATAATAAGTCATAAAATGAAGCATATATCTTAAATTTTAGTGCTTGAATGTTCATAAGTATTTTGGGTTAAAATAGATATTCTTGAGTTTAAGGACACTTCCTGAAAAATTATTTTAATTAGGGAAAGTAAACTCAAAGCTGCATGTAATTAGAGGCAGTATGTGTGTCAAGGCGTTTGTATTCATTCAAACGCAAAACGGTTTTACAGTTCTTATAAACCGTTCCTGATAGATTTTTGAAATTATTTAGATACATTTTCGAATTCGCTCCACGTGATGTGGAACACACTTTTTTAAATTTGGTTCTTAAATAACGTGGAGGATATTAATATAATATTACGAGATTTACTATGGCATAAGTTTGATATAGTTTTCAGAGCACTTACTGACTTACGCAATACTAATAGCTTTAATAGGTAGAAGTGATAAATGGAAAATAATTTAATACGCAGGATAAGTATGAGTAATAATAGATTTTAATTAATTAGTGTTGTTCTTTTGCTGAAATAAAATGGATCGGTCGAAAAACCTTTAGATCTTAAAAGAGAGATCACATGTGTCGTATGTGTTAGTTATACATGTCTTATTTGTTTGTTATATTAGAAACCTATCACTCGTCCACAAAATTACGAGAGATTTTTGGACACATTTTCGTACTTTTATACTTCTGAGAGTTCGTATTTATTAAATAAGGACATTTCTGGTGAACTTGAAAAGCATTACAATTTGCTATTGTGCGTTAATTCCACTAACTGAGAAAATAGGTCAAATTTATTCCAGGTAAAACATCATTCCACCTTTATTTATATTTGCTTCACTTTAAATTTAAAAAAATGGGAAAGACCAACGCTAGTGTTTTTGAACCATTTTCAAAATACTTTTTTCTCTCAAGTATGGTCAAATTTGTTTGAATTCTACCACAGAATTGCTATTAATATTTTTAATACCTAAATAAATCATTTACAGCATTAAAAAATACATTAAAAACGGAGATATGAAGCAATCAACTTAAGATCGTGAGAAAGTTATCGTAAGGCTATGATGTTCGATATATCGATTCATTGTTGGAAGAAGAAACATTATCGATAATAATCTTTACGTCCTTTTTTTCCCGATGAGTTTTTGCCATCCTGTAATGACTGCTACGATAAAAATGAACGATGAATGTTTAAAAATTGAATCCGGAAGGAAACGAAATATAGCGAACCATCATTCTTTCTCACTCTCCTCCAATGGCGTGCTTTGCGTGGTCCGTGCTACTCCGCCCTGCACGGCGCGCACGCGTGTGATACCACTCGTCATTTGTTTTCCACTTGCCGACAGCAAACAACGAGAGGACAAGGGAACGACACGGAGAGCGCCACTAGTTCTCGTCACAAATGCTATAGATAATGATGGGCGACTGCTATCATCTCATTTGCTACTCACGTTCACGCAACTGCCATAACTACGACTTCAGTTATCGTTCGTTCTATGACTTCAGTTATCTTTCCTGAAGATTTTAGAGGTTATCTGTTGAAAAGTATTGGTTTTCAGACATACGCGAAATGTAAATTTTGTTTTCTTTTCTGAAGCTTTAATTAATTTACCCAAATATTTTTACTCTTGAGTATTTAATTTTTTACTTGAAAGTTAAATTTTGAAAATAAATGTCTTGTCATATATTACATAGAGTATTGAAAGCACCGGCATATTACATTCTCCACCGTATGAATAAAAAATCTTTCTGTACAACGATTTTTTATTGTAAACCTCATTAATTCTTACCTCTAATTTTGTTAATGCGCATGTAGGTACTGGCATAAAGGCCAAATAAAACAAAGAATTTTTTATATTATGCCGACGTTTCGGCCTTTAATTTTGGTCGTCATCAAGGCTAAATTAAGAACTTTAATGCAAGCATTAATACAATACATTTAAGTTCTTAATTAAGAACTTTAATACAAACTTTTAATAATTAGCTTAATAATTAAGCTAAATTAAGAACTTAAATGTAATGTATACATTACATTTAAGTTCTTAATTTAGTTCTGATGATGACCAAAATTAAAGGTCGAAACGCCGGCATAATTTAAAAAATTCTTTGTTTTATTTGGCTTGAATGCAAGAACCTACATCCCTATTGATAAATATTGTCAATAAATCTCACATATCTACGGTGGAGCCTCCTTAACACAAAACCCGTTAACTCGAAATCCTTTCTAAGACGAAGAAATTAGCCATTACCATCCTTTGAAGTACAAACGTCCCTACGCTCGAATTATTTGGACGCTATAACTCGAACTGAATACGAGTTCCCTGTGATGTACTATTCATACATATCACGCTCTCTAACTCGAACTACAAATCAACGGGACTCTTATATCTCGAAAAAGCAGTATGTAAACTTTGCGACCTCTGTAAATCGAAATTCTTTTCGCGAGACTCTTTAACTCCAAGCAATACTTTCGTTGTCGTCACTAACCAATTCCAAAAAATGATTTCGTAATTTCATTGAAAGATGTAGTGATATCGAGGACAATATATTTAGTACCTTGTTTGCAATCGAAAATACAACTGAATTGTCAATTGTGATAATTCCTTGACTCAAAAGAAAATTATAGATTTTTAAAAATATAGGCATATTTTAAGTTGTTCCTTTACCATAAAATAATCTTTATGCATGTAATTATGTACAATGTAATATGTTCATATAGTGAAGTAAAATAAATCTGTTTAAGTCGAATTTTTATTTTCTCATGACTCTGTAACTTGAATTACACATGCCTCTATAAGTTGAAATTGATAATGTTAAGAACCTTATCTTGAAGTCTTCTATAAATCGAAACTTATAATCTTTCCCTTGAAGTTCGAGCTAAAGAGGCTCCACTGTAATTTTGTTTGTTCCGTTTACCTTGACACTCCCCGGAGACCAGCGCTTGGGTCTAATGAATAGTTTCCCTCACCCTGTTAATGCATCTGTTCTCCTTGATTTGCCGTCCTAATGTTTTCCATTATGTCTCCCGTGTCAAATTTATTTCATTGATCCGTTAGGTATAAAATTACAATATTCCCACGGAAATAGCTTCCAAGATAAAAATGTTTATGTAATTGATGTACCACAACCATAATATTACTACTTCTCTCGGTATTTATTCCAACAAAACTCATAAGTCTAATTTGCAATACATTATCATCCCCATTACACACTTGCAATACATTATCTACATTAACACGATCCGATTTTAAAACATAAATTTACACGATGTAACTGATAAACAAAGAGTGATAATGTTCTCCATACAAAAAAACCCTTCTATCTGTTATCGCTTTCACCATCAATCATCAATATGGTTTTCCACTGCCAACTGCGTCTCCCCTCTTTTTCTTTCGTGACAACTGTGTTGCGTTTGTGGAAGTTTCATTTTACAGTAGTGGCTTTCGTGTAGGATCTCCCCACCCTCTCACCTCCTCCGTCGTCTTTAACAGCTTGTTCTGATGTGTGCCGATATAACCGCGTTTTGAAAAGTGCCCTTTGCAGGCGCAATCTTGCCTTCTCATCAGGCTATCACTTCCTCTGTAATGAGTGAAGGTAGTCGCTTATTTACGACAGTTTTAACTCAGGTCACAAAAAGGCTAGGATGCGGTGAAGTGCAGAGGAGAGAGGAGGTCAGAAAAGGAGAGAGGGAAGGTATTTCGTGAGACTAATTACTCGCTTTTCTTCCCTTGGCGTTTTTTCTCGTATAAACTGACTGTGGTAGACGTGTGGAGACAACGAATACACGGAATCTTCCAACTGTGTCTCGTCTTCTGTGACGTGAGACCTCCTCTCTGTGGACCCCTCTGGCGTTTGATAACTACCATTGTCTGCTAGGCTCGTCTATAGTTAGAACGGAACGCGAACATTCCTTCATTTGTTTAGGAATAAGTCCTAAGTGGATGCTGGAATTCCTAATTTTTTTAAAGAGCACCATGGAGAGAGTCTGATAAATTAGAGTCTGCATTTAGAGTTATCATATCTGGCGATGTAAGTTGCACGGAGGAGAGACTTCATGCAATATGTGTAATCAAACGTTGTTCGTGAATGTACGGACGTCATTGATAAATTTATCATTTATTGCCAAGAAATAATTAAAAATGAGTATAACCACGTAGCTTATTCCCTCTCCGGAACTCTCCAATGAATTCTAGTTCCAAAAGAAATCTAAAGAAAATCTGTGCCCGGTTCTGGGGCTAATGTTGAATATTGATAAAAGTATTGCTCTTATTAATTTTACAAAACAATAAGCATAACATGTTATAATGTTGAATTGAAGTGATTTATATATGTTTGTAATAAAATAATTAATTATTTTTTAAAATACTATAAAAATAGCATAATGAAGTGTACCAGATATTTAACTTGGTAAGTTCATATTATTATATTAAACATGAACTAAATAGCTATTTTAGCTGCATTGCAGCCAATATCAGTAATAGACTGGATATTGGAAATGCTGTCTTTCCACTTTTTCTATATTTATGCGAAGATATATTTTGTCCTGTACAGTTTTGCTAATATCAGAAGATGTATAGGGCACACCGTGTATCTCAAGCAACGATCCGTTGTCATGGCATCATGTCAAACACTGCTCCTTCCTGAGTTCCGTTTTGGGTCGGAAAGGTTTTGCAATACGTACATATTGCTGAGCCCTTCCGTAGGAAGGACATTATTTTAATTTACAACACGTTATCAGGCAATGATATATTTATCAGTTTCATTATAGGGTAAAAAAAGCTTTCCCATACAAAAGATTTATGGACATAATTGTGAAACTATATACACGTAGTAATCGGTCCACTAAGTACTTCTCGGTATGTCACGACCGATTCCAAGCAATACATTGTGTTCTTACCAAAATTATTACCCTGTTGCTGGCAATGACGGACGACTAAATCAGCCAATTAGCTTGCTGTACGAGTTTCGGTCCATAGGCATATGACATGAACGTATATCTGAAGTATAAATCCACGTAATGCGTAATATTATGACTTAATATTTACTACGATTATGTTCAATATTTTTATGAAATATACCCAAATAAAAAATATTCACATTGTTAAAGAAGAATTCTATAAATAAAGGTGCGCTACTACATTCCTCACCATGTATTTTATATAATTTTACTGAATAAAATAAATTCCATTCTTAAAGTAAATTATCTTTTCATATCAAACTCGCTATTCGTTTCCTCAAATCGAAATATTTTAATATGTCTCAGTTATTGTATATTCTTCCGTGGACTTGTTGAAAGATTTTTGTTTTCATCATTTTTTCTTATTGAAACTATAGCATTTTCTCTTTGTTATCACCCACACTTCTACATTTGTATAATTCTTTATCTTCTCAGACACATTTTTTTGACGTATTCGTTCATCATGGGAGAGCAAGTCATTCTAAAACGAGAAGCATGTCCTACGCGTATTACATATTAGAGCAATGAGATGTTATGTCTTGTAATGTTCAAATTTACGAAGGTTGTGTCAGGGTTATATCCCTTAACATCAAGCACGCTATGTCAGGATAGTCATGCTTCGCAGCTAGCGGCTTCACGGATCAAATATTCTCTAATTGCTGATTTATGTATATTTAAAGGCGCTAGGAATACGCTGCAACGCCATTCAAAACAAGGCGAAAAGGCGGCAAAACGGGTTTTGGAGCACGCACTTCAGTTTGATCAGATCTCTGGAACACCTGCACATCGCTATTAAGATGTTAATACTGGTCTGCTGGCTGAAGGGCAAACAAGCACCGTGTTCTCTCGTATCTTTTTGGTGACGAGTTCGTTTTTCTACGTCTTCAGTTTCGTCTATCTTGTTTACCTCATCGATGAAATATTTCCTTGAATATTTAATATTCAATTTTAATTTAATTTTCCAAATTTTTTCCCCTTTCGATCTTTTACGTATACTTTCACAAATTCTATTTTTTTTAGAGTTTTCTCACATTTTTTTTACTAATACAGTATTTATTATTCCGTATAACGTAAGCTCAATTTCAATTGAAGAAGTTTTTCTCTCGTTATCTCCTCGAGGTACATATTTCAGATCATTTAAACAACGGAGTTGTACTACTGTAGGCTTGTGTGAATCAGTTCCAAACAACCACATTGATATTTAATTAATCTTCTTAATTAAAACTTAATTTTCTTCTTCTCTCTGAACTCATCAAGTTTGTCTTCTTCATATCCTATCCTCCCCATCAGCTTCTTCATCGTATACATGTGACCTTCGTATTTCCTCTGCCTTTCCAGAAGACCCTCATCAGCCATAGCGATCGCTTGTACGCGATTACGGTCACTGGATGTTTTCCATAAATATATACGGTATTAACAATTACCATTTGCATATGAATTCCTAATCTTATGAAAAGTCGCTTAGTGCGCGGTCCTGAGCCTAACTTTATGCAGGATACTGTTTCGAATACGAACGTGTAATTAACGTATGGCTTGGCTTGCAAACGATTTCTGAGCAGTAGTGGGCAAATGCGGCCAGCGAGAGCACGCAGCTTCATGTGATGTGAATTAGAGTGAAGTTTTACTTTTTCCAAGTGTATTCATTTAGTTATTTAATAATTCAATCTTCTAATAAGGACAATTTGACTCCAACAGATTCTGTTCAATAGTATTTAAGGTAAGTGCTTATAAAAGTATGAAATATTATACAATGTCATAATATTAAGATATACAATGAGTGATATTATAAAGAAACATTTTAATTACGATCTGGAGAAACTAATAATAAATCAAATAGAGGTCTTAAATTTAAAAAAATGTTCATTAGATAGTTATTTTAGAAATATTTTTTGCACATACTTAAAATCAAACTATGTAATGTACTTTCGTATTTACCGGCAAATATGAAAATTATCATAATTAATCATGTATATATTTCGTTGTTTAAATGTACGATAGGTTGTAGAGGTAGGGGAAGATGTATGTTTGTACAGAATGTAAATTCAGTGATTAAGGGCTTGGGGTTATCTCTGGATGAGAATATTGACTATAAACCTTGAGGGCAAAGTCAGATCAGTCTCGGGAAAGCAAATTGGAACAAACTAGGAAATTTTATTTCGTCCATTATGTTCGAAACGGTAATATGAACGATCTATTTACATACGGTACTACAAATATAGGATTTGGTTATCAAATCAAAAGAAAATATTTCATACGTATATTATTATGCATCCACATTTTAATTTTCCTAGTGGAGTAATACGATGTACTCATGTGATGAATAAAAAAAAATTAATGATTGTTAATGTTGTTTTTATGATACGATAATGAGCAGTCTATAATGTTGAATGATCTAGGATCGGTATACGTTCAATCAGAAGAACTTCCAAGAAATGAGATTTTCAGGAAACAGAGACTGTGCAATTAAATAATTTAAATTCCTTGGAAATACACCATTTAATGTGCAATATTTCGTTACGAATCATTAGGAAAGAGGAATATAATTTTTTGTTCCGAACGGAAATAAGGTAGAATCAAAAATAAGGAAATGTAATGTAAACAATGCGCCTTGGTTTTATCAAAGTACGGAGTGTATTTTAATAAGAAAATGAGTAATGTTAAATAGTATTGAAGGTTATTATCAATATCATCCAAGAACTACAATTGAATGAGGGGAAAATTATTTTAAAGTGTAGAAATAGCTCCATTTCAACTGATACTCCTCAATTATAACTTGTTTATAATTAAGCGGAAAATAATATGTACTTCCTTACGAAAGTATATTATATAGTTTGATTTTAAGTATATTTATTCTTGAATGTATCTTATATATTTCGAAAATTTAAGTAACTCGTACTCGCCTTCATTCATTCACCTCCACAAGCATGTGTTTATTCTTTTCGAATCTTAGATCGTGGAACAGGATGAGACTTCACAATAGCACACCGCCACCTTGCCGCTACTTCCTCATGCAAATGTCAGCGAAGAAAGAAACTTCTTTTGACTACGGAAAGGTAACAAATGCCCTTCGTGAAGAAGGAAAAAGACCTAAATAGAATTCCCAAGCGCTACGTAGATGCACCTTCGTTTTCCTTCCCAGTTGGAATCGATCTCCCGCAGCGATTGTGCTGATAAGGAGGAACATGGGAATACGTTGTCGAAAAAGGCGACAACGAATTCGAATAGGGGGAGGTTGTGAGAAAGTCTGTTGCGCTAAAAGTACTATTGGGTCTCAAAACAGAATCAGGTATATGAGAGAGACGACATAAGAATTGGAGGAATAAAGAGACAAAGGACGAGAAGAACAAGAAGCACAGGAAGAAATCCAAGAAAGTGTATGCGAAATTATGATTACAACCTTACGGGATGAACAAATCTATATTAAATAAAAAATAAATGAAAGTGTAACGAAAAAAAAGTAAATAATATGTTTTATAAATATTGAATACAGCATAGTATCATAGAAGAATCGAGTAAAAAAAAAGAATCTGTTTGCTAGTTCCTCCCACCCAAAGGAGAAAGTTCATAGGCTTATTTTGAACCATACTACGTGAATCAACATTAGCGTGCGTGAATGAGTCGAGAGAAACATTCAGATTGATGGTGTGAGTTCAAGATGTGTAGAGTTCAAATGTTACATAAGCTTTCCGTGCTCTCATCACACGAGGAAATTTTATTTTGAAGGTGACGTGATCATAATTGAGCATTACATTGGTGGGTGAAATGGACTTCAAAAGACACGGTTGATGGATTGATAATTGAAATGTAAACTACGAATAGAGCAGAGTACAAACAGAATGGAAATCAAGATTGAGACAATTGAATGGTGTACACTAATAACGCATTCAACGACGATAACACGTACGGGAATCTCGTTCGTCTGCTGAAGTCTTTTTTCGACTCATCAAAAGTAATCAAGCACATAGACATCTCTTCAACATAACATAATTAAAAGAAATAAACTTTCAGTTCTTTTAATAGCGATTTCGAACAAATATTATTAATTGAATATCGTGGAAAATTAGAAATCGCTGCATGTCTTGTTTGTTTATGTTCAGATTTTTTTATCTTCGTTCATGTTTATTGCGCGCATCCACTAAAACAGTTGTTAGCAGAATCCATATTACTTAGTCTTTGCGGAAAAAAAGATATCGGTAAACGGGAACAATTGTTAACTACGTTAGTCGAGGAAATCACTGTATTTTGCAGAATGATAGAAAATGATTTTTGTTGAAATGATTACAAATGGTGAAAATGGTTGCAAATGGTGAAAATGATTCTCAGGTGAAACAGAACGAATGAACGAACAGAGGTGAACAGAGGGACGAGAGAATTTAAAAGATTCCCGTAACAGCCGAGCTGAAGTGGCGCGCGGGTTTCACTGACACAAAAGGTTACGAGATATCTGATGGCGGACACAAAGCCGCGTGGATATTGGATTTGTCGGTGCCGTGTCGAACAAATGAGAACCCGCTCGCGCACAGCTACAGAGTGCTGCCTCCGCAACCTTGTGCTTCACCTGCGAACATATACTGAGTGTGTTTCAAGAGTAAGACTTGAATCTTTTCCACAGCATGGAGAGGAAATGGAATAGATCGGAAAATATTTTCTCTCTATCTCCAGTTCCTGATTTAAAGTGATATTTAAGATCATGGGAACAGTTTGAATGCCAAATGAGTTATTTCAGTTAAGAAGAATAAAACGTTTCAAAGATCCATATGAAAATTAAATTTGAAATTTATTTTTTTATTTGATGAAATATTCAAATAAATTTTGCTACTAGATTTATTTATGTTTAGACAGGGGAAAATATATGTATATAACACTATTTTCAACATACAGAACAATTCTTACTCCGCATAACTAAATTTCAAAAAAGTATTTTATATTTTTAAATTTTTTTTATGTAATTCTTAAGATTACAATGAAGACATATTTATTTTTATTTTGAAAAAAAAAATAGAATTGTCACTCAATTTAGTAAGTCACTAGTGCGTAAAAACACGCACAATATTATTGCCATTAAAAATTTTGTATGTACGGGTATAGACGGGTATGTAGGTATATAGACGAAGAAAATAATTGCAATGGAGTTTTCTATTCAAAAATAAGTGTCGACTTATTAGTTGAAATTTACACCTACCAACATATGTCAACATACAATCAGCCAAATTTTTCCCTAGGCTTTCAGTTTGGATATAATTAGTTTTAAATTAAAAACATTTTTAAGACCAATATTTATGGTTTTATGGGCATTTCTTACATTCGAAAATGTTAAATAGTCGTTGGAATGCGTGTACGTGTTTAGTTTAAAATAGTTGTAACGCATATTTGTAATTTGACTCTTTATGTGCTCTAATTTGTGATAAAAATCAACGCTAGTGATAGCTTTCACTTTGAAATTTATTCATTCATACTTTCATTACATTAGGTTTGTAGTCAAATTTGAGGTTACATTCTTTATTTGTATCTACAATTACGCCTTCAAGGTTATAATCGAACTAGTTATAAGTAAACTAGTTATAAGTAGAATATGTGGATCGATTGTGAGGAGAATGTATTGCTTTATTCCTTGTGCTCGAAAACATTTATCCTCTCGCTGTGTTTTCGATGAATTTTTCTTCGATTACACAGGCACATAAAAAATTGATCTGTTCCGTTGACTTGACACTGTGTATTTTGACGCGCTGAACCCGAAATCAAAATCAGAATTGCTGCATCACCCCCACCCACCCCCAAAAAATCCACATTTTCTGTATGTAACGTTGGTTTTTCTCGATTAAAAAAAGTTGCCGGGTGTGGAGCAATTCTGACCCAAAATTCACCTCATAATACGTAATGATCTAGTTTTTGGAATATTCCGATTTTGTTTCCTTTGTGTGTCTGTTATTGAACTCAGAGTTTGGGGTACTAGCGCGTTGACATAATTTCCTCGCGGAACACACTCACAAAATCCACCCATCTCTTAACTGATTAGGTAATTAGTCCTCTCAATTTTAAATTGATGCCGTTAATTGATAAGCTTTTTAATCGATAGCATTATGGCGATGAGGTAGTGGTCTCTATGGCGAACTTTGCCCAAAATACAGAATCCCGTTATAAATATTCATCAGTTAAACGTGATATGTGTTAAATTTTTATTCGCTTTCAGAAAAAAATATATGAAAAGAAATGTAAAAAATACAACTATTTACTGACTAAAAATAGCTTCTCTAATAATTTTTGTTTATTTTAATGTTTGTATACATGCATTTAGCAAATATTTAGCGATTTCATAAAATTCAACTTTGACTCGAACATCGAAACCTCTCAAATAAACTATTCTTCTCCTTCTTTAGTTTCATGCATAGTCATTTTTTTCGTAATATTAACGTACTGCACTTGTTTAGCTCTTATAATTTATTTCTACAAGGGGAAGCGACATAGGAATGTAGTTTATTGCAATCTTTCTGCAACAAATATCAGAGGCTGTCTCGGCGCTTCGTTTTGAGGCGGAGTGCAAGAAGTGCTTTATCTGCCATCGCGAGGGTCCGCAGCGGCGAACATTGAGACGGTGATCTCCTAATCGCCCACGAAAAATGCCAATGGCTCCGCAGGGATGTCCGGGAAGCTCTGCAACCTTTAAGCACACATAATATTCAGTAATTAAATAAATACCGAATTTATTTATTTAATAACAAATGGAAATTGAATAGATATGAATGATATAACTCCATGAATTGAGTACGTTTGAAGCAAGGATGTGTTGATCAGTATAATTAAAATATAAAAAATGACAATATACAGAAAATTTTAACATCTTTATTATTTAAGACAATAATTTTTTTTGATTCAATTATGCTTATTGTCTGTGCATTGAGTAGGCGATTAACAATGTTTATTGTTGTAAATTGAATATATGAATTTTTTATTTGATATTTTTATTTATATTTTTGATCTGATCAAAACAAACACCATGTTATACGAATCCTAGTCGGATCACAAAGATTACATTGCCGAAGAAATTAAAAAGGTTAGCAAAAAAGTATTCCACCTCAGTTCCTCGATGAGCCGTTGCTCCTCAGTATCATGTGACTCCACTCTCATTCTCAACAAATCGAATTTTCGAACCTGACTATGGAACGCTTGCCCCGTATTGTGAGTTCCTCTCCCTCCTGGGTCATATTTACGCAAGGACCAATGGGTCATGAACTGGGACGACAGGATATAGGTGGCGATTAATTTTCTCTCTTTTTGTGTACTTCAGGTCTGGAAATTTTAGAAATTTAGTATAAATGCGGATATTGACATGCTTCGGGTTTTATCAATTCAAATTAGCCACTAACAATAATTTTTGGATTAAGGGGGGTAATTATATGAATAATTCTCAATATCTTTTCATTCTTTCGTTTCTGACTTCTTTTTCTCTTTTTCGTAATTTAATGTTTGATGTGGAAAACATTGATTAATTAGTCATATGGGTAAATATTATATTTTCCCTCTACCTTTGTAACTAAATTTTCATTGATATTCAAGGTGTGGCATTTTTAATGACCCCGGGGGGAGGGGTAAAAATGTTAAATATGCTCCTGAATCCCACACACATACAAATATTTCGCTCTTTAAAATTGCTATAAAAAATGAAATAAAATAAAGAAATTGCTTCGATAGAAACTAGAGCATCATGGTTACTCAGAAATATTACCCTCCATGTTTTTTTCGTTCAAGACTACTTTAATATTATTCACATATCTCATAATCAATTCCTTTGAGAAAATCCTGTCCGCTCCCAAATAGTTTAAATTGATCCGTCAACTCCGCCAGTTCGTAACGCGAATTGGAATAAGAGATGTCTGCTCCCTCCCTATTGAGGCACGTGTGCTGAGTAACATTTCTCAGCTGTTACTCATTGTGTGAGTCTTTTTTCATTATATTGCTCTATATTTGTAAAAACTGTATCTCCGAATTACTAGCATTAAACTTATATTAAATTTGCATGGAATAATGTATTTACCTAATAAGGCATTAAAGAATTCCACGTTCTTGATATGACGTTGAAACTGTGTTATACGTTAATTTTGTTTTTCTTCGCCCCATACTTCTACCGCATTATTATTTATCGAAGTCGACCAGCAAATTTTCTGGAAATATTTTCCGACTCGCGTACATAAATGATTACTCTTTTAACATTATTCTCTCGTAGGTGTAACAATAATTTTGCGTATAAAAGATTTTCATAATTGTCTCAACTGAAATACGTTTCTTACAATGAAAACATGCTAAGACATGCTTGTATTTGCGGATATTTCCTGTTCTACAGATGTACCATAACATGTTGCTGAAATTATTCATTCACAATATGTATTTATTATATTGTGAATGAATCCTGGCCCGGGTTTTTCTCCGGTTTTCCTCTGGGTAGTGGCGGATATTCCTTGGGTGGTTATGTCATTAATGCCTTTGTTTTATTAATCTCAAATTTTTAATGCACAAATATCTACAATGTACGTTGGAATTATAAGTGGATAAAGGTACGTATTTATTAATTAATTCCTTTTATAAATATTAAATCCGCCAGTACCCATGGGCCCTTGATCGGAATTGATGGGATGGTCCCTTGCTTGTTTCCAGATAGTAACGTAGTTTATTGTCCCCTACGTGGTAATACGCGGTTTGCAACTGCTTTTTTGACAATAAAGTATTATTATTAGTAGTAGATAAAAATTTGATAGTAGATGTAATAATCTAAATTGGTGGAACTCAATGAAATGATAGTAAATGATATTGCCATTTATTACTTCTTTCGTAAGCGCAATACCTTCAGGAGAGCACAATGCGCAATTTAGTCTTCTTTCATGCTGTGAGAGCTTGCGTCGTATGCTTAAGTCGTCGTGGCACCCTACTTTTTGAATTGAATTCCCGATAATATATCTGTTCATTGTCATTTTCACCTACAAGTTCACAAGGGTCGACGTGACGCGCCAGTGTGGAGCATGCTCGTAACTACATAATCTATAATTGCTTCCGTATTCAATATTTAATCATCCATCTTGGGCAACTGAATAGAAGAATACTTCGCTTATTATTTTATTTCTTGCTTGTTTTTCCTAGTACTTTCCCTTCATATCATAATGCTGTATTCCCTTTCCACGCCTATGGCAGCTTTTAGGAAAAAGTACTGCGACGAACGTGATCGGAAATGGGATCGCTCATGATCGCTTTTTATGTTAATAAATTTCTCTTCTGTGAATGTAAAAAAATCGGGAGTGTCCCTTATTCTTAACAAAATTTAACTCACTTTTCCTTCAGGATCTATAGTAGCATATACTAAACATTATCTTATTTATCATTTTTCAAATGTTTTGTTTTAAAAATTTTCAGTTCTTTGTTCATGAAAGCTATTTTTCTGTACACATGCAAAACGAGACACTATTCATCATGATGCCGGATTTGTACCTTACGTTTTATTAAGCACAAGTAAAGATTATTAAGCACAAAGTAAAATTAATTTTTGTCTCTCAATGATAGATAAAATGTTCATAAAGATAGAAATAAAGGTAGGTTATTATTTGCCCGATAATAATTTGAAAATATTGAATTAAGGCAACATAGAACATTTGGATTATAAATATTCATGACCTCAGGATAATTACTTTACTTAATCCAATAATAATGTGCAGAATCATTATTACTTACTATGTGGTGCTCTGGGTAGTTAACTGGTTCGAATGCCGGTTACATCGCTATACATTTACTTATGCCTCAAAGCGGACCTGACTCCATGGTCTGTTCAGCCTGCTTAAAATTAAGTAAGTAAATATCCTGGGAATATTAAGAGAGCTCTTGAGACTTGGAAACAAAAATTATTTTCTCTTTATTTTCAGTATCAGTGACATAAGTAGTAACTCTTAACTTTTGAATCAGAAATACATTTGTATACTTTTCCTGAATGCATTCGGAAAATGAGTAGTTGACATCATCTATGATGGGAGAACGTGGTGGATTGAGGGGGGAGACCCTTGTCTCCCACAAGGCAGTAAAGAAATAAAATTGTCTTGTATTTCGTCCAAAAAATAATTTTTTTATGATCCGCAATCCCATGATTAGCATGGGGTAGTATAATTACAGTATAGAAAATTGCCTTAAAGTTGCATCATTTTGCACAAAAAAACAAGTTTTTTTGTCTGTTTGAACCCCTAGAGATCTAAGTAAGTCCCAAAATAAAATTCTGGAACTACCACTGATGGGAGAGGTATACAACATTAATTGAAGGATACGAAACTTCCGATGCTAATTGTGAGTGGTGCTTGAAGCAGGACATGGCAGTGCGCTTTTTGCTCATTAGAGTGCAGGGTGATCGTTAGCGAATCATGAAGCGAATCGGATGCGGCAGGCGACATAGAGGATGATTTTGAGATAGTGAGATGACAGATTTTGTGATACGAAACCAAGTACCATGGCAGGTTCGAAAACATGGGTAGCCTCTCGAATCTAAACATACATTACATCTCTTGTTCCACTCAAGGTTGTGAAAGCTTCAACACTAAATTAATGAATAGTTTTTATTTGTGTATTTTGCGTTTCAGTATGCTTTTTCAGTTTCGTCAGTTGACCGATGACAACGGAAGATCCATCATTTTATTATTTCTCAAGTCTGGATGAATAAGTGTCGCCGACTTCTCTCTTCATTCTCATGCGGGGTGAACTCTCAAATATGGTGACAATGATTCAATCGACCAAATTACACTTTGCCTAGAAAAGAAATGGGATTGTGAGGTTAGATCAGAGAGACTTCTGCGGTATAACAAGATCTTACAAACCTATTGTCCGCTGCAGTCACATAGTACTTAACTTATGACTTATCATGAGTACATTAACATTTAACACAAATTAGTCTAATAATCTCCACAATTTTGATTTTACAAAATTCCAGGCTGTATATTTTGATAAGACTTTTCAACATGTGAGTAATAACCCCAGAAAATAACCAGCAAAGTGGGTTCCTTAAATCTGACAACTTAAATAAATGAGCACAGTCATCTTACCTAATCATATTTTTTTAAAATCAGGAAAGCCTATCAACATTTTGATTGGTAGGTACTTCCGTGATCAATTGTATCTATTGTACTATGGTGGCACCATTCATGGAAAAAATTCATGTATAAAAAATAGGATCATAGAATTTTGAAAGTAAAAAACAAATTATTTGATAAGTTTTCTTTCCTGGTTAATGGAATTTATTTTTGGAGATTTTAGAAATTATAATCCTTATCTTTTTAATCCTCTACCAATCGCTCGTAAACCATGTACGTTGTGTATTTCTTTTTTTTCCTTCCGAACAACACGACAATGAGGTGTCTCGCTTCTTTCCCTGTCACGTTCTTCTGTTAATATACTTTTTCTTTTCATCTCAACGTAAAGACAACTGGAGTTGAATGTAAGAATTTTGTGCAATGAGTAAATAATGATTGTTCGAGGCGCTTTCTCTTCCTGCTAAAGAAGGCTGGTGTTTACTTCTTTTGTGACCATTATATCCTCGCACATAACATGCACGTTTCTATGATAACCATCAGGAAAGCAAGTGGACTGTTTTTATTGCCTTTCAGTTATTTATGTCTGTTATCTTCCTTCTTTTATGCATTTAATATAATAGTTTCCTTTGCATTGTTATACAAAATCCGGTATTGAAACAATGCAATATTCCAATAATACAATTGACAAAGTGGAAGTATTGAGTTGTATAACCTACGAGTACAACAGAAAATATCAAGAAAATTGGAACGTTCATATTTTATATTGTTATCTGCCAGCAATACTGCTCTTTTTACTGAGCCATGGCTTCCTACAATTGTCAGACTGAAACGTGCATTATGTGGCAACGGTGTACCGTTGGCCGGCTTGGTTAAATGCGTTAACTTTATTTCAGCGAATCGATTGTTTACGAATTCATATTCTTCATGTAAAATGAATCGGAACTTACAGTAATTATTTATTTGTTGTGATCACGCTATATTTTTTTAGATTCTATGATATTGACGACTAAATATATGAACGTGTTAGCTCTATGAACTTCTCTTTGACCGGCCGGCCTATGAGACCGGTGTTGTCAAGAGTTAGACTCCAGCCTGGTAATGGTAGGAAGCCATGACTGAGCATTTACTTTATGTATAATCACACAATAACGGATTCATCTAAATATTTTTGAATTGGTTTACCTACCTGCAACCATGGCAACACATTTAATTTATAAATTTTGTGATTTTAAAGGCGATGTTCTTTTATTCCAAAGTTTCGAAACGTCTTTGGGCGAATCGTCCTTGCCTCCTCGTTGACGGACCCCATGGAGAATAGAATTTTCGGATGACAAGAAAACGTATTTCACCAACTCCATTACATAATATTCCGACGATAACATAGTCCACACGTTAATAACACTATATAATCGAATTCGACGAAGAGAAGTCAGATGAATCGAATTTGAAGGAAACAAGCACTCTTAAAGACGTGGCAATTTAACGTTGAAACATCGTGTCTAAAAATAGGTAGACGTCGGTTCGCGGTGTAATAGGCTAGATTGAACAACGAGGATTTTCTCCCCATTTCACGTTGAAAATGGGAATTTTTCACAAAAGAAAGTATTGAATTGCGAATAACAACGACACGTTGTTGTTGTCCTCGCCTGGGAGCGCAACTCCGTCTTCTTCGCGACGCAGAAGGGTTTTCGTCCCTTCGATGGCGTGCTGGAACACAATTTCATGCTCCAAAATTCCGTTGGGCATGCCAGATGACATCGGAGGGACCTCTGCGTCGCGTTTCTGGACTCAACAAATGCGTTCTTCTCAGTACCCCATGACGCCTTCCTCGCAGCCGCTGCCGCGACGGTCACCGGACATGCGTTTCTGGAAATCGTCGGAGACCTGTACGCCGGTACCAGCACCACCGTCCTAGCGGGAGACGGGGCGACGACTCCAATCATGTACTATTACCGCGGACTGAGGAGTCCTCAGAAATCTTGGAGCGGTCAGAACCTTCAGCGAGTGTCTACACCGACAATTGATTACTCCCAGTGAAGAGTGGAATGTAAAGTAGTGATATTTCAGCTACAGGGGTTTTATACAGGTATTTGATTTTACTTACCATTACGAGGAAAACGTGTTGCTCCATTAAAGCGCGAGTAAGAGTTCCTACTTTAAAAAATTAATTCATTTTGATATTGACAAAAACCATTTGCTACAATGTATGAATTAAAAATGTATATGAAATTATTTGTGACGGTAGTTAAACATGTAGTACAGAAGAAAATAAAAATAAAAAATTTTCAATTTTCAAGACGACGTTGCTTCCCCTTTTGAAAGAGTTACTAATAACAATTGAAGTGTGATTTATTTAACTCATTATGATTAATTATTAATCACCGTTAATATATAGGAGTACTACCAGAACGACTGCATAGTAATGTTTTGAAGTTTCTGAAATTGCTCGACTTCCACGGGTTCAGAAAGCAACTTGCAATGTTGTGATTCATACAGAGATGTGTTTCTCTGCATATCATACTTGACATGACACGCAAAAATATGGAACAATAAAACATTTTTTTGAATTTTCAATCATGGAGATGATGAGGATAAAATTTGTTACACAGTTTTTTGTTGGTTTTATTCAGTCTATCTGTAATATTTTATTTCCTAAATAATTGAAACTTTAAACTACTTAATATAATGATTCTGTGTATTCTTTAGTTCTTACTCCTGTGTTTAGAAAAGTAAAATAAATTCGGAGATCCATTTCGTATTCTAGAATTCATGGATGCCAGCCGCACCCTTCTTTACCTCCAGATCCCATTCGATTTCCCCTTCGTCAAGATTCAAAAGCGCCGATTCCCGGAGATGCTTTCAGTCTTTAGACCCTACGAAATCCTCGCTTTGAATGGAAATTCTCTGAAATCAATCTAGAAATCCACACAGTCCCTTCAAGAATCGATTACACATCGTCGATTATGAGATAAACGTTCTGGAGGGCGCTATGAAGAAGATTTAAGAAGCTGAGCGGGAAAGGAAAAATGCCGTCTTCTCTGCTACGTTCAGAAGGAATTTCTCAATCTAAGAAAAATTCTGACCTTTTGTCGTGAAGGCGCGAAGTCGCTCTGGTCTTTCTGAACTGGTACTACTTCGTATGCTCCCTTCGTTCTACCTTTTACCCGCGGTATGAGGATGATTGATCTTAAACAAGGATAAACTTTTACTCGATTTACGAGTGAAGTTACCTTCTAATAATATATTTTGTTGAACCTTTGCGTCCACCTGACAACGTTTTCTTCTTACAAAAACATTTCAACAATTACTGGAGTTTATTTTATTTGTAAATTAGTTTTTGTATGTTACTGTACTAAGCATGTGTTGTGTTCGGGATATAAGTAATAATGTATACTAATAAATGAGAATTATTTGGAATATCTGTGGTATATCAATCGTAAAAAGGAATTGATAAAATTATTTATACCTTTTTTAAAGGTTATTGCAAATAAAATGCAAATATTGGTTAAAAGAGCTAGTTACAAGAGCAGAAAAGCAATTAAAATTGGCTGCTAATCAGTAGATGTGAATCTTCCTTATGAATGTTACTATGAAGCTTACTGATGTACCCTCAAGAGTTCAATTGCATTCAGTGAGGCGTATAATCTACGGACCGAATCGTAAAAGCAACATTATACAAAGGCTTTGAAGAATATTGTTTTCAAGAATATAACCTAAAAGTGAAATAAAGACCAAAAACTTCAGTGGTCTTATGTAGGCGCTTTGTTTATTTCACTTTCTGTGTAAAGTGGATTTTCCTTCGGTTTGGGTTTTTAAAATAATTCGTAATTACACGCATATTAGTATACAATACTGAAAACTGTGAGTATTTTTGTAGGTTTTCTTTATGGAGTTTAATTTTTGAAATTAAAAAAAGTGAAAATTCAATATCATGAAAGTAAGGAAATAAGGAAACTAACATATGAATTTACAATATTATATAAGAACCCCGAGTAACGCCAGGCAAAATGAGCTAAAAGTCCAGATATGTTGACAGGTGTTTTAATACCAGAATGTCCAGTAATGATTTTTTAAATTTTATTTTCAAATTCCTTTCATCACCGAGTTGTGTGTTCATAATCGATAAAACATGATGTGCTCCTCGTCAATGATGAGAGTAAATGAACAGGAGACAAATAAACTAATGCTGTAGCTTTTCACAATTTATTTCTTCGTGTGTTCTATTTACATATGATGATAATGATATCCCGTATTGCTCACAAGTTTCCCTCGGATGCATCAGTTAGTTTATCAGTCATCGTGTTAACGAAATATATCACTCACTCTCATCGTCCCATACACCTGACATTCTGGTGAAACTTTGAAAATAATTTTACTTTATCGATTGTATTGATCTATTTGATAATCAGAGAGGAAACTATATTTTTGTGTTTTTCGGGTGAAAACTATTGCTTTGGTCTGTATTTGCTAGATTGTGTTAGACGACAGAACACTGTTTTTAAGTGAAAGTGAATAAATAAATACAAACTTTAAATAGAACATGTATTTATGAATTTGCAGTCCGAAGGAGACGAAAGGGTTTTGTATAACGAATATTTATTTGATATATTTCCAGTTTTAGATCTTGCACTATTGGAATCATTCATAACAAATCACAATAATGTTGAACGTGATTTGAACCCGAGGTTCGGTTGGGAGCTATATATAAGAGAGTTTTGTTACTCGTGGAAGTAATACGTGAACCACGACTATGAGAACGATGATGATGGTGCCTTAGTGACTTTCTACGTCCCCTGCCGTATGACATTTGATGAATTCTCATATACTCGATATTATATTCAAAACCATATGATTCAATATACAAACCATTTAATCGACCTATAATGTCCTCCAATGATGTGCATCCTATTTATTTTAATTTATTTTTCAAATTTTGGGCACAAATGAGGTTTTGAAATTAATTATTCAAGGTTTTGAGATGTATATCTTTTCTTGTATGAAGTGACAGAATTGATACTGCATTTGGGAAACAAACTTGGAGGGCCACGAAGAAATGTGAAAAGCTCAAGGTGTGTGTTCGGTGAAGAGAAAAGTTCATTACACAGAAGTTCCTGTCGCATTCCATGCTTCCATAAACCAAACAGCGTCTTCTCGAAATTGGGCAGAAAATGGAAATGTTCGCCATGTAATGAGGACCGGCCGGGTGCCCTCGATCCATAATTGATGAGACCATGACGACGGAACAGGAGAGGAGGATAAAGTCTTTCATGTTGAGTGTGTGAACGGAAGAAGCTTATACGAATAATGGAATGGAGGAAAGACAGATATCATAAAGATCAAGGGATAACAAAGACATATTGAGGAAGTTTGTACGAAGGATCGTAATTAGGAATTGTGGATGTTGATATGAGTATATTGAACGAAGTTGCTTGCAATCTACATACCTTGTTTATTATTGAAGCTTGAAAGGTCTCTGAAGCAAGTTCCAAGAATGGTCAATGAATCACCCAAAGATTAGTTGTAGTATGAAAAGTAATCTAACTGCTTTCAGATATTTTTGTGACAAATTGGTTAAACATATTTCATTCGGAGAATGGGATTCTTGGGATATTGGATATAGAATTTGACTCTAATGGAAAATATTGTTATGTATGAATATTATTTTTCCAACCAATACATAAAAATTCTATGTACAACTTAAAGGAGTAAGTAAACAATTCGAAATAATATGTTTCATGTATTTTATCTTAAGAGTATTCCTAAAATCGGTAAATTGGAGATTTTTTAAAACTGAATTTATAAATGGTTGTTCGATTGGAAGCAGACGCGACTTTTTTTGAACGAGGAATATAAAAGGTCGAAGTGAGTGAAATTCATTTTACCATTAAATTACCATTATTTCCATTAAATATGGAAACATCAGTTATATTTTCAAAATCAACCATAATCATTATCAAGAGTAAACACTGGGGTTTCCTCCATAAAAAATAGTTCGAGGGTGGTCTGGAATGGATCTGCTGACAACATTCTTCCTCTTGTCTTTTTTACAAAAATAATTATGCAAACAGCTGTCCACTACCGTAACGTCAGTGGAAGAAGGCTGGCTCCCCTTGCCGTTGTGAGAGAACAGTGGTTCGATAGCGCACTCCACTTGACTTTGATTTTTCATTGGATGTTTCTAGAGCAGGTAAAAATATTCAAGAAATCCTATAATTATATCAAGAGTTCTTAATAATTATTAATAATAAATAAGTTGTCTAGACAGATATTGGTTACGCTATAAGAAAGTTCGTTGTCTACCCTTCGGAGGAAAAGACGTGAATGAGTAAATCAACTTATGAAAGTGATTGGAATGAAGATAGATATTTCTTTTACGCAAATATGTATAGGTAAAATATATTTNTATATATATATATATATATATATATATATATATATATATATATATATATATATATATATATATATATATATATATATATATATCAGAAACCAGTTTTGAAATATTTGAATGAACAACATTTATGTATGCTAAAACCGAGATGATATCACAATTACTTCGCAAAATATAGTGAAAAGAGCGAAAATTCGAAAAATCACACTTATCCCAATCCACACCATTACTATCAGAATTTTGGTGAGTTTCTACTACACACGAACAACATACCATCAAAATTTCCCAATAATTTATTCTATTTTATGAATGATTCAATCAATCAGGTCAACGTACCAAACATTGTTTTGTTGAACGCATTAACCTAAAGCTTGTATGTCGGAAGTTTACGCGCTCTGAAAATAACGCTCACTAATGGAATGAGTCTTAATTTTGAAACTTAAAATGTAGTATGATGGAAAATGTAATGATAGTATAACCGAACCTTGAGTGCAACTTTCTCTATTCGAATCCCTCTTTTGTTCGTACTCTTTGATTGATCCCTAGAATTTTCCATAATAACAATGAAAAAACACCTGGATATTTCGAACTTTTAAAATATATTCCTGACGAAATTGTTATTGCGTTTGCTACAAGTTCTATTACTGCAAACATAACGTGGTCTATTATTGTCTCATGTTTTGCAAGACGAGTTGTTGGAGACAGGGGATCACTCTTTTCACTTCTGTTCCCACTCTCATACTCTTGGACTTACCTTAGAAGAATCGCGGATCCGATTATTCTCAGCAGCTGAACTTACGATTTTCACGCTCATCGGCCAAAAGCAAAGAAAGTGCAAAAACCATAGATTTATTTCACAATGTTCTAAAAGTGACTACTGTATTTTGCACAGCACCATCATTGCGTGTAGAGTTTTTTAAATGTATTTAATAAGGTTACTTTATGTGTATTGCAGTTTAAATTTTTTAATGAATATACTTAAAAAAGCATACTGTACAGGACTTTTTTTCTATTTTACTGTTGTTGTCCAGTAACATTAGTTTTGCTATTACTTAAAGTTTGATTTTTTTAAATTCAGTATTTCTCGAATAAAACACATTCAAAACTGCGATAGTGTAGTTCTTTTTTGTCTAAAATGAACAGATGTTATTGGAATTTTTCATAGATACTTTTAGATTCGAATTATGGAAGTTCGTCTGTACAAAGGAACAGACAACCCTTCCCCTTCAGTAGCTCTGAATCCCACCTCCACCCACGCTGTCCCCTTATTCCCGCCCTCCGCACGGCATGTCACCTCCATCAGAGCGCCATAGCGCAACGTCCGGCGACCGAGGTGATGTTGATGTTATCAGTGCCTCGAGTGCGATGGCCCCCGCACGACCAACCAACGACGCTGTCGCACCCCTCCCTCAACGACGAAGGGTGGGGGAGGGAATTAGAATGACGTTTCTGCCCCCCCTCCTTACTGCCTTTGACAATGGCTGCGTCTAACAGGGACCACAAGAAAGTCCCTTTCGATATCCTAGACAGATGTATATATGACATGAGACGTATGTATATTCCTAACTTGCAAATATCGTCTTCTGTTGGCTCTTAACATGCCAACATTCTTCCTTAGCAGACCCTACACAAATGTTACAGAACGGCGTACGATCTACTGGGGAAAGAGTCAGGTTTCTTTCCATAGTCATTATAGTGAGTGAGTGTATCAACCGGTAGAAATAACGCAAACAGAAGGTTCCGTAGCATGTAGATTTGCAACCCAATACTTTCTTTTATGAAGGGAATGTTCTTGGTTTAGCGCGAAACACTGATTGTAGCGCCATTTCCGGAGTTCAGCTCACGGACATTCTTGTAGGACGGTCTCTGTATTATTAAGATGCTATGTCTATTATCTTGGGGTGTTATTAACATACATTGTATATGAAATTTTGTAGTTCATCACATTAATGCAGAGATAAAATACATAATATTACGAGCCAATTAACGCAGTACTTATTTCTCATTTACCATTTGCGGTAGGTTGCATGCGGATGAGAAAAATGGTAAAACACTATAATATGGATTATTACACGTACAATAATAGAGAAGTATTCTGATTATATTTCGAAGCCACAATGCGGTGACGGTCCTCAATGACCGAAGAGAAGCGTCGAATGCAAAAAGACTGACTTTGTAAAACAATTTAGCGTCGCGAATTTTCGAAAATACCCGTATGAAATAATATAACTTGGACAGACAAAATTTTCCAATAAATTTTCTGATAAAATTTTCAAAGAAAATTTAGAAAACACTGGTTTTAGATAACTTGGAACGGTGTACGACAGCTAATTCCTGAACCACCGAACGCATCTATGGCAATTGAATTCGTGAAGTCATGAAATTAGAAGAAAATTTCAAACAGGAATGGAGCGCTACTCTGATTAAGTGAACAGAATAGAGTCCAAATGGGTCATGTAAACGTGTCGATATTTTTCTCAGCGAGAAGTGTTAATGACGGGTGGTGTGTCGTAGACAAGGCGACTGGAGGCAATTGCATCGCCGGCATCGCGGGCAGGGACTTGGCCTGAGGCTCGGCTGCCGTCGCGTCGCTCGCTATGAAATATTCACTGGCAGCGACGGCTTTGCCGCTAATGAGGCGAGAGACGAACACGCCTAATGACGACATCGATTTTGCCATTAGCGAACGCTTGGCAGCGGCAGAAGGTGAGGTGAGGGTGGAGGTGGTGTAGAGCGATCGACGGGGATGGGACGAGGATGTGGTTGTGCAGTGATGAGGATGTGGGTGAAGAGAGGTGAAGGTGTTTGATGGGAGAGTCTCTCCTCCTCAGAAAGCGACGAAAAGTCAGTGACATAACATTTCCCATACCACCTTGTCATAGTATTTCCCATAGCACCTGCTGCGATGACAGTAAACGATTTCATCTCTCTTGGCGTAATATTACCTTAATAAATCAATTGTTGTATAACATTGAAATATTATCACGTCCTTATGAAAGTTGTTGTTTGTATTTAATTGGTTACAACAATGTTATAATCCAACACAGATTAATCTTCTAAAACACAATTTACTGACGGACGTGGCCTAGTGGCAGTTTCTTCGCTCCCTTCGTGGTTGTAACATCACACCTCAAACCCTGATGTGTTGTTATTATTCTTTTGCTAGAAGCGGGATCCACATACATACCAAAATCCCTATGGTAGTTTTTTTCGCTGCCACCAGCTCGGTTTCCCGAGCAACCAAACTCACGTGTAATAATAATAAATAATGATTTATTACAAATTACATGAAATCTGAATTGTTTACAGACACAAACTCCCAAAATCATCAATACATCTAATAATCGTTGATTAGACAAATAATGCTGTAAGAGAGCATCGTTTATACTTTGTAAAATATAGTTGAAGACAACTAAATTTTAATAAACCCTCAGGTTATCGGTTCTTTCGAAAAGATAAGTTGTTTTCACCCAACAACTAACTGAAACTAGTTACGACCCTAGCACCTAGTAATGAATTCATTAAGTCTACCGCAGCAGCCTTACCAAACAATCTGGTCTTCACGACCAAAACTTAGTACAGTCACTTGTCCGTGCTGACGGATCTCTACGTCCCTTTGTAAAGAATCCATTAAGTCTACCGCAGCTGCCTTAACAAACAATCTGGTCTCCACGACCAAAACTTAGTACAGTCACTTGTCCGTGCTGACGGATCTCTACGTTCCTTTGTAAAGAATCGCCGAGGAGATTCACACCTCTCAATATATACTGTACCAGACGTCACGTGATCAACGAATGATCAAGCCTTCGCCACCACCGTGCAGGCACTTCTGTTGTGTCCCCTTTTTGCTTCTAGGAATACAGAGGACGCGCCGTACAGGACGAATCGCTAGGCGCGTCACCCAGGCGCTTCGCAAACACCTGTTTAGTTCTTCTTTCATTTCTTCGTGGAATTAGTCTTTAATTTAGGAATACCTGAGCCCTCTTGAGACAACGTCGCCGACTGCATTCTTCGAATACACTGGTACATACTTTCCTTAAGATGAAAAGTGTTTATTCGAACAATACCTTTACACGGAAAACTCATCGCACGTCCGTCTTAGCGCGGACCGGCCACTTATTGTCATATTCTTAACAGCATCCTGCTTGGAAAATACAAAGAGCTATTAATATTTCGCAAGTTGCTGGCGTGTCTTGGCGCCGACGTTACAGTGGTGCTGAACGGTAGAGCGCTGGTTTCATCCCACGCTAGGTCAAACTAGGTGAGTTTTTCAGCTGGGGTATCCCTGACAGTGCAGACCCATGTCTGCTCGTGAATTCCCTGGAGTCCAATCATTCCTTCCTAATACCATGTGATTAGGTGGCAGAGTAGGCCTGATGGCCTGAACCTAGCCATATCATAGATAAGACATATAATAGAAAACAACAACATTAAGATCACTCTTTCCCAGTCCCAATTTTCTCGCCTATTGTCAATGTTCAGTCTATCCCTGTCACTGTTTCATTGTTTTATCACTGACTATTCGCTTAAACTAAATGAAAAGGTTTCAGTCTTTTAAGTCTACTGATATGTCTGGCGCTGGATTGCCTTATTATTTATATGCAGATAAAGTCTATCTTCATGTATCTCAGTGAATATTCTAGTGACAATATTCCCCGTATTGATGCATAACTGTATGTGGAGGAGTATACCAGGGGCATACCTAGGGGGCGGAGAAGATGTAGGAGATCAACACAATATTTGTTTTTCGTATAATCAAATAAGGGGACAAAGTCACTTAAATGTTTAATTCTGTTTTCCTTTCAAAATTAAATATAGGTAAAGAACTAAATAAACTATAAATTGAAAAAATGTTCTAAAATGTTCTAACTTATTATCCATTATTTCTGTTCTAGACATTATATAGGATCCATTTCGTCTGGTTTTACCAATTTTACTGTACAACAAAGAATTAACATATTTTCCGTTAGAGAGAATATACATTCCCCCTTGAGAGAAATACACGAAAAACTAGCCAATTAATTACTATAGAACCGATTTAAAAATTATTTTCAAACAATTATAGTTGTATATTTTTTCAAATGAAACTACACATATGTAAGGAGACACATAGAATCATTAAAGCTAAAAACTTTGAATAGAGGGAGATTAAATTGACACACCAATGTTGAGTGTAATATACTTATGCTTTGAAATAGGGTTATTTGTTCTACTGTAAAATAACTGACTCTTTGTTGTGATTTGGTGTGAATAGAAATAGAACGACTAAAATATTTTTTAAGGAGTACTTACAGTATTTCTTTACCACCACATTGTAAAGGCGATGGAGCGAATTCAGAGTTCAGAATTAGTATTTTTTTCATAAAATAAGTGTTCAAATATAGCTGTTTTGACAAAGGGACAATTTGGGTCAACTCCCTTGAAATTGAAATGTATTATTATTTTAAGATGAAATAATTTTTGTATTGGACATGCGGTACACAAAGAGAAAAAAGAAAAGTTTTGCTCCCGGACACGATACACTCTAGTAAAAATTGAAGATAAAGAGAGACTTAATCTACATGTACTCTTTTATCTTTCAACTAATGTTTTCATTTTAATGTTTTAACTTCAAATATATAATTAGAGATATTATAGTAGGATTAATACTGTAAAAAGACAGAATCCGAAGCGGGAGAAAGGTTATTCCCAGTAAAGAGACATTACGTTGAAAGTGTTTCGCTGCTACGTTTCCGCTCTATATCAAACGAAAAAAGTTCCCCTTCTGGTCATTTCCCCTATTCTTTTTATGTTTACTCGTTACTACAAAAAAAAATCTACATTGCGATCCCCACTCCGATAATTTCACAATACTCATCGAACGAGTAGCTTCGTGGTCACTTAGGAAAACGAAGAGGCGTAGTTTGCCAGCAATGAAGGTTTTTCGTTTCACAATTCGTATTGAGCGCATCGCGCCATTTATCTGATTCAAAATAAAAGACGAACGCAAATGATATCCGAACGAGCTCTCTGAATCATTGTACTTCCGTTCTTTACGAATCACATTGTATCCTGCAATGATTTGTATCGTGAACTCGCAACGAAAATGATAACGAAATGTGATTTTGAACGGAGATGTAAACAGCTCTGATGCATTTCTTTGTTCTTGGCGAATGGCTCGTATATGAGGACTTGACAAGAATCATTCATTGATGTATGTTTTTATCAATCTTGCTTTTACACGAGGGAAGGTTTGCTTGATTTGTCGTTTTTGTTTCACATTTTTTCCTTATTTGTACTCCGGACGAAAACTTTGATAAGAAGTTCACTGCAGGTGTTTACAACTAAGTTGTGGTATAACTTATGTATATCCTTTATGTACGTTTTTAAATATTGCTTTAAGTTTTAAATATATTGAAAAATAAGCGTATCAACTCAAAAATGGACTAATTCCAATACAACTGAAAGTGCGTAGGAAATAAACCATTTGTGAGTTAAAACATATATTTTTCAATATATTAAACAAGTTACCTTGGTGAATTTAATCATCAGTCGCACTATGATACGGCAAGTTTATTTTGATAATAAAAAATTAAATGTCTCTGCAATGCGAAAACATTTCATAAATTATTCCTAGACTATTTACATTAGTTATCTTTATAAATTAATTATATTATTAAACATAAATTAATTCTACCCTTATTAAACAAAATCTGCGTACTTTCTTGTATTTGTTTTTCTGGAATATTGGAATCAATTTGAGTTATTCATGGAATTAATAATATATTTCTTGTACCAGAATGAATTAGCGGAGACAGTACCTTAGGATTTACGGAGAATTGATTTGTGAATTGAATTTGATTTGTGAATGAGAGAATTTGTAACCCCAGGGTTAGAAAATTACGAAAAAATCGTCGACATGTTAAATAGACTAGAATCTAAAAGTTGCAGCACTTACGAGTTTAGAAAAAGTTGAAGCTCTAAAGCTTTCGAACTTAGAATATAGATTGTAGAATATTTTAAGAATCTTGGGAGATAACAACAGAAGATAAAAGACGACAAGGTCGCACAGTTTATCAGATAACAGAATCCAGTATGATGAACTAATTTTATTTTGATTTTAACTCTCACCATACCATTCTAAAAGCGTTGTTCAATTCAACCTGAAAATATCGCTAGCAATAAAAAAAAATGATTTATTGTCCATACATTATGGCATTAAAGCAAAGTGTAGTTTAGACGGTGGGCACTCCATCCGTAGCTAACACACTGTAGTGTTGATAATTGCGGGGTGCCAATGCACACATCCGGAGTGCGTGTAGGACTCATACACGGCGCCTACAGGCTGTAAAAGAGCGGCACGCGTGCACACCGGCGCTGCCGCAGCGTGCCTTACTGGCGCGTGCTTGTCCTTTCGCGCCCGCGAGCTGCGTTTTATTGCACGCACTTCCCACGCGCACGTGTTCAACAAAAGGATTGTTTCTGTATACTGGATGAGGCGTTGGAAAGACACGTCTGTAATATGAAGAGAAATTGTATTATTCTTATTTTTGCCTCATTTCTTGTTCTTAAATTTCATTTATTGGCGGCAAAATTTCAATAAGTATATGCATAACATAATTTATATATTTAAAGAAACATAAAATATTTCAAAAAATTAAACTTTCTTTCTACACTGAGAAACCACTACGGGTAAGAGTATACTCTCATCCGTAGTAGTTTCTCAGTGTAGAAAGATCGACTATATTCCATTTCCGTATTACTCTACAATTGGATGTGCGATCCAAATTTAGAGAAGGAAAGGATTTCTGAAAGATTTCGGAAATGGCATATAATCGTTATAGCTCGGAAACGAGGTTAGTATGTCATATCAAGAGGTTGGGAGGTTACATCCAAGGGTTTGGAGAAATCATTTTCTTCCTCTGATTTAGGATCTTGCATCTCGACCTGTTCTCTCAGTGTACACAAACAAGTAAACACCTCTTTATAAATTGAAACGAATATTTAATAAATTTGACTAAGAAGGAAAGTAATAAACAGAGTGTTCGTGGACACATGTGTATGAGATGAAAAAATTGAGCGAAAAAAAGTATAAAAACCATAGCAGTGCAGTCATGTCATAGCCAAAGTACACATTTCTCGCGGAGCATACACACGTTAGTTAACGACACTGGGCCGCGCGTTTTATACAAAAACAAGAGACATCCACCAGTGGCCACCGCGAGGTGGTCATTAGGGATGCATGTATTCGCAGCTCTTCCGCCGCGATCCGCTCTGTTTGCACAGCGCCTCCTGCCGCCACCGCCTCCGTCATCATCGCCTTGAGCTCACGAGAGGTCAGCTCCCGTGCCTCCCCCTTTGGCTTATTGCTTCACTCACCCTCTGCCTCCCAAAATAATGAACACTCCCCCTCCCCATCAACACATACAAACAGACCTTCGTGCGCGCTGGAGACGGTTATTCCTCGCAGCCACATGCCTTTGCCGATTGTACACGTACGAGAAGTCAATCTCGCAGAAGCACGGCAGAAGAGGGAAGTTGGTAGTAGTGTACACGTAGTCTTCCACTAAGATACAAAAACCGCCACTCATGTGGTCGGCCCGTCCCAACTGCTGTTGCGGACCCTTTCCAATTATTTTCGTTACTTTTATAATTCCAACAACCGAATTTATATTCATAGTCGACCTCCCTCACCTGAAATCATTGACCTTTAATTTTCACATCACTGTGAAACGACTTAATTTCTTAGGTAGACGAATAATACAAAATTTGTATCTGCTTCTGCAGCATAACAGGTCACAAATGTACATAATTTAAATCTTAATTATAACGAGAGGCATATGTTGCAGGGTATTCCCACACTTTGGTGAGATACCTCTTTGGTAACGAAACGTCGCACAACTTTGGCTGTGTTTTATTCACCTGCCTTAGATGAGGAGAATGAGCCTTTATGAAATGTAATATAATGAATTTTGGAATAATATTTATGTAGATAAGCCAGAAAAATGTTTAAAAAATTATTTCATTTCGTCAACATTTCGATTATTTATTTTAGCCATCTCGGGACTCAGTGGAAACATTACACTACGAAACCAAATTCAAACAAGTTTTTGTACATGTAATTGTTTTAATTGTTTATTGCTTCAATTTATTGATGCTGATGATACATTTATTAATGTCAATATTTTGGATGTAATATTGATTTTTTCAATTTTCTTAACAGCACTCATTTTTCATAACACAATGGTTTCATTTCAAAATGTACATTAGATCGGCTTTTCCTCATAGTCTCCAATCATAGCATAGTCCCAACGACCCCGATGTTTCCTTTCCATGCAGGGAATGCATTGGTGAAAGTATTCACAGTGTTCCTCCCTTACTGACCCTAATTTGATAGGAAGAAATCAATATGAGAAAACAAATAGTACATTTTTCCTGACAATCTACATGCAAGTTCATAGTAACTCTGCGTCTTATGCTATTGATACAGAATTCGACACTAGAGTTACCAAAATTTGTAGACTTGCTAGAGTTAGTAAAAAATTGGAACACCATATTAGAACCACCAACGGCTAATCACATTGAAAATTACAATTGCTAGAAAAAGCGGTAAATTTGAAAAAACGTTTTTGAAATTATTAAAAAACGGTCAAAATATCGAAACTTATAGACATTTGAGAAAAACTATTGACATTTGTCTTAAGCACCTTGCTTTTATACAATAAACACAAGGAAATAAACGTAAACAATTTCTTGTTACGTAGTGATCCAGCCACGTATCCACTAGACCATCTTCATGGAACAAACATACATTGTACACCTACCATCTAACATAATCAGCCATTAGCAGTCATGTTCTTGTAAGTTACTATCTTCAAAGGTTCATTAACACGAGAACTGATAATGAGGTTCCTGAAGCAAGATGATTTATGAAAGAGAGCAGACTTTTCATACATCCCAGCTATTTAAACTGAGACATGGAAATGAAAGTTACAAATTTTATCTTGCCCCACCTGGGATGAATTGAACCTAGGATGACTTGGTAACGAGCGATCACGCTGACACCGTAGCCACGGAGGGGACCAAGATATAAGAAAAGTGTTCGATGTGTAAAATGAAAAGACAAATATATATATATATATATATATATATATATATATATATATATATATATATATATATATATATATATATATATATATATATATATATATATATTTGTCTTTTCATTTTACACATCGAACACTTTTCTCTAGACTTTCCATTAATGAAGTTTCGATGGAAGGCAAGTCCCGTGTGTTTCTTCATTCTACGTTAATGCAATTTCTTGATGCAGATCGAATACAAAGAGTTGTATTGAAAAAAATACCTACGAAATTATCATACATAATTTGCCATGTTAATCACAATTTGTAACCTTTTAACTTATTGTAAAAGCAAAAGCATTTTCAGTTACCATAAGCGATGAACCAGTTGATCAGGGCACTGCTCTATTTATATTGATAATACATTATTTATTGAATACCGTTGTAACTGCAATTCGAATATCATCGTATGAAAAGGTTTCATGTTCAGTTTTCTTGGGGTCTTCCGCGAACGGAGTCGTATGATCTTGCGCTTGCTGGATGGTGCCGCGTCTTGTTGTAGTGGCTACATTAGTTTGTGATATTTATCGTTTACCATTGTGATTTTAATCTAAAAAATTACGGGGCAATTGAAAAATAAGCAAAAATTAATATAATCCACGATTGAGGGACGCAGACGGAGAATCGGCTAATTCATTGAAAACGCGTAGTGCTTGAAGGCAAAGTGGGTAATCACCAAAGTAATCGACGAAAGTCAAAACTGAGATCGTAAATGATCAGGTAGTTTTTCTTATAATAACCCAATTCAATTATATATTTCACATAACAAATGTTATCAACAATATTTTATTCGCACAAGCGACAAATAGAGAAAATTGAAATTCCAGGGGAGGGGGATTTGAGAGCTACCATGGATAATACAGTATAACATTACGAGTGTGCAACTTGTAAAATATGTTTGTCTTGAACCACTTTGTAAATACTTTGTGTTATCTTCAATTTTATATTTGGATCATTTCTCATAAATTTTACGTTTTAGCGGAATGTAAGCAAGATATGTACTGTTTGGGAAAAGAAATAGGATAATACAAAATCAAACATTTCAGACTTCATATGCAATCTTATCATCAATATATTATTGAAACTAAAACTTCTTTAGAATGGAAATTTTTAATATAAAATTTGCAATGATTAAGTGTGAATGTTCACAAAACGTATCAAATTATATGTCGTGATGTTATCGCTACAATGAAATTTGATTGAAAATAAATGGAGAAGTACGTTCTTAGTAACGCAGAAAGGATGGTTCGTAAAGTTCTCATCGTCTCTCTTGTTAGCTCACATCTCTAAATACCGAATGGTAATATGAAGATAGCGGAAAACACCATTCTAAGTAGCGAGCTGTATCAGCACGGAGACAAGTCTACTCCAATAGAGGCGAACTCCAACCCTTCCTTCCATCCGAATGAGTAATAGCCTTTTGCAGCCAGAACCTGTGTATTAGTTGTAGACTCGTGTCCAATCCGAGTACGAAGTAGAATGAGCGATAATACACAGGAGCAACTTTGTATCGGCGTAGAACACATTTACACAAGTAGCACTCCCATCCATCAGACTAATCCCTGAGCAGCGCTCTCTAGCGCGGAACCGCGTCATTGGAGAGTGAAAGGGGAGTGCGGCGACAGACGAGGGTTGGTGCTCGAGAGGGGAAGGGAATCGCGGAAGGGGGACGCTGTGAGAAAGAGCGGAAGGGCAGTGGTGACGCAAGAAACCACTCGTGACTTCACTTAAGACAAGTTGCAGCGGATGCTGGAGAAAGTGGATTTTTCAATGAAGAAGGAAACGGGAGGAATGAGGCGAAACAGTATTTATTTTTGGGTTTATGACAGAGAAAGAGTCTGTTAAGCGATAACGTGAAACAAGGGAAGTAAGCATGGAGAGTATTAAAGGAAAAGGATGAACATGAAGTAAACTTTATTATGATAGAGGTGTAGAATACATCGAACAAGTATTTGCATCTGATTATAATTGAGCTGTAAATGTATGGACGAAACTAAATAAGTCAGGTGAAGAATGTCCTATTTGAATATCAATCATTCCTTTTATATGCATCTTATAATTCGAATTTAGAAAGGGAATAAACGGTAACTGTGTAAATTATTGTGTAATGTAGTGCTATTTACGTCTTTATTTATCATAATATAAAATTGGTGCTCTTCCATAAACAAATAACTGTCCTTCACTCACAAACTATCAGCCAGGATTTTGGTCTACGTCAGGTGTTCAAGTAATAATGCAGTATCCTAGTAACAATTAACGAGTCAAATTATTATATAAAGGCCAAAATCGTAGCTAAAACATTGTGAGTGAAGTACAGTTATTTGTCTATAAAATGTCATAAAATTTTTATTATCTAATATTATTAGATTTGCAATCAAATTTGAGAATCTTTTCGTACTAGTGATTATTCGCACTGGTGACATACTCGTATTCATCGATGAAGATTTGTTGCAAGATGTTAAATTAAGGGAAGGTTTGTTGTAAAACATATATTGATTAAAATTTTCAAAATACTTATTTTGGTCCAATTCTTATCATGATAAAAACGTATTATCATCATGAAATCATTATGTGAATATCAAAATAACGTAAAATTAAAAATATATAAAGGCATCTCAGAGCATCATACCATTAGTTTTTATAGTGAAAATCGTTTCGTAAACAGTATTGCAAATTATGCAAATCTTTGTTTATCCAAAACATTTTCTCTCTCACTTGTTGCTCCACAAGTAAAGTGGTTAAGTAAAACGAAGCAGAATCGAATTATTTTGAATTTTAATGTCAATAATTAATTTGATTAACAATAATTTATTTACAAATACTCGAGTATGATCACGAGGGTTAATTAAACTATTCTTCTTGCCCCATAGCAAGTAATCAAATCACCCAGGAAGTGGATGGAAAATACTGATTTAGTGCCACCAAGACTCAAACGTTTAAGGATCGGGTTAAAAAATATATTTGTGAAGAAATAATAATAATAAGTTATGAATTTAATTAATTGAATTGTAGGCGAAGCATAATTGTGTGAATGAGTACTGAACGAATTTATCTAGAAGAATGTAATATTTGAATAACAATATGTCATGATAAACTACGATAAAACAAGAAACAATATGAATTAAATACTCATTTATTATAATAAACGCTAAATAAGAAACTTATTTCCTCGCGAAAATCTACGTTGCAGTTTACAGAAACGGAATTATAAAACGACCAAAGGAAGAACTACGAAAACCTTTGGATGAAAAAAGAAGAAGGAATGCAGTGTTTGGTGCAGGTCCAAACGGGGAACAGTCTGAAATATTACTCATGATAATAACGTAATAATTGACAATAATTATTATGACAAATAATAGTTATTAATTATTATTACGACAAATAATAATTTTATTATAATAATTTTATTAGATAGATTTATTTAGATAGATTAAATGAATTATTTTAAAAGCATTAGAATTGTTACTTTCAGCTCGGTCTTACCTGACGAAGTAAGTGAACAGAGACCTCTACAAAGACAGCAGCAGATGATGAGGTAAATCGGACTCTGGAAAATGTTACCGCGTCGCTGCTACTTTCGTGCAAATCTAGGAGCGTAGTGAGGTCGCGTTGACGGGGAGTTGTTACGACGAGAGCATTAGCCAATTATGATTAAAAGGTTACTAAGAGTGTATTAATTAATGCTGGAGAGAGAGTAGAAGGGAAACGCGAAGAAGAAGGGGTGCGTCGCGGCGTGAGCTCGTTGGCTGATAATCTCAGTCTGCGAGGGGATGCGCACCCTCCGTGGAAAGAGGCTGCTGTCGTCGACGCGGAGAGTGACTTCGTCGCTGGTGTTGCTTGTACTCACCATGGAGATAACACTGTAGGGATAATGAAAGAATAAACAATATTAGCTGATTTTCCCAAGTTCACTCCGGTCTTAATTGGCAATTGCTCCTCTGGTGGCTCAGGCAGTAGCGTTCTTTTTCTCATCACCAAGTCATCCCGGTGGGGCCAGAAAAAAAAAATTGTAGCTTTTCACATTAATGCTCCAGTTCATATAGCTGTGATTACTGAAAAGAGAACCTTCCTCCCTCTATCCACCTCCTCCAAGTATCAATAATTGTAACTATTACTAAGTTTTTGGTAAACCCGGCTAATTGGCCCACCTACTAACAATACCATACCACTCAACTCCTACCTTCTATCGCTCCATGCAGATAAGCTTCAATAGCTAGCTACATTTTCCATTTACAAATACTACAATAAATAAAAGAAAAGAAAATTGACAATATATTCAGGAGAGTTTATTCTCAATAAATCTTCAAACAAATTCTGAAATTAATAAATAATATTTGTATGTCGTATTATATATTTGGTGCCAAGCAAACGTGTTTATGTCTGGCTTGGAGATACGGACCACATAAAAGACTTCCGCCCCAGGACTCTACTTATACAAATTCAAGCGGAAGCGAGTGCTAGTGTTGAATGTTACACTTTCTTCAATTGGAACCTTGCGATGGAGCCTTGCTATGGACCGACACAGCGAACCTGCCGGTTGGCTGTGTTTTTGACGATCAATACTCTATAACAATCAATCATTAGTTCTGATTATGTCAACTTGTGATTATTAATGCACCTGTCACCCTAATACCTATTACCCATTACGCCCAATTATCAAACCCGGAACCAAGTGATCTGGTGACTGCGTCAACGTGGTCGTTCGTCCACTTGGTTCTCCGTCACGGTTTCACTAACATTAAAAATAATAATTTATTTTTAGTATTTTTTCACTGACATGTATGTCAATTGAGTGTAATAGTTTTGCACTGCAAAACCAACATAACACCATTACTGTGGACTTTAATACCTGAAGTTACCGCCATAGTAGTTTTCTTTAACATCTGATAAAATAAATTGTGAAACAGTTTATCATACTATGATGTATCTATATTTTAAGGTAAATTATTTCCTTAATTTAATCGGAAACCATTTTGCTGCTCATAGGTAGCAAACAAATACCAAACCATACTTTTATGTATTAGTAAGGTATGGTTCATACGGGGATGTGTTAGATATGTGTAAATTATCGTTCCGAAACAATATACAATGTATGATTGGGTCTTGCAATGGCGATGTCGAAGCTAGGAGGTCAATGACCAAATGAAATGACAAAAGAAATTAAATGAAATGTTCAACGATTGAATGACTTATTTTTTATAAACATTATTGAGAATCTACTAAAATTATAATAATACATTACCTATAGTTTGGTTAAAATCTTCAGTGCTCGTTAATTACAGATCGTTTTCAACCCACAAAATGCATCTACCCCTCAAAAAATTACAAATTATTTTTTGAGTAAACAAGTTGGGGATTGAGTATCGCATAGGAAGTAATTTATTTAGTTAATATTTAATTCATTTCAATTGGAATAACATGTATAAATTTAAACCTACAAATATCATGAAATAAGTTCTGGAGAAAGTAATATTGTTACTCTCATTCATAAGAGAGATTGTATATAATACTCATTATTTCTATAGACTGTAAAATCTGTCTCACAAGGAATTCTTCCAGTGTCTTGAAGAGATACTTTCAGGACTGGGGTTCATACTATGTTATCAATTCGAGCGAAAGGTTTGAAAATTGTAGATGTCATAAAAATGAAAGCAGATCTTCTATTCTTTGGGTCGATATTTCGGTGATTTTTACATTGTGATTATATTTTAAATTGAAAACACTCATAGTGGTGCATTATTCGTTCATCAATAAGGCTGGGTAAGATCCTCAATAAAATCCTAATCATCTCACTCATTCGTGTTTTTCTCTTGTACAAATCAATAATAGTTTTTTAATAGATTTATTAGAAAAATTAATAATTTGTTTTACTATTTACTGTAGTTCGTATTATTTAATAACTACTCTTTGTTTTATTTCCGATCTTAATCATATATATCCGTAAAAGTTTACTATGCACAGGACGAGCTGTGTAGGGGAAACAGTTTTCGCTTTAAGCTCATCGCCCTGCAATCGTCTAATACAAACAGGATAAGTACCCGTTTACTCATGCGTGTTGCAAAGAGGCTGTTCTTCGACCACCCACGGTCCGCGGTTCGAGTCAGACATGCAGCCCGAGGCAGACGCAATCACTTGCCCCGGGCGTGATGTTCTACAGCTGCGGAGATTTTATCTGCGACGCGCAACACAGCAGTAAAACTTTTGACTTGGGTCGTAGTAGGCGATCATTCGATGCAGGGCAGTGGGTCGGAACGTTCAAAAGAAGAAAAATTGAAAGTTTTTGGACATCTTACTAATATGATTATGTGGAGAAGAATCGGAGACAAGAGACCATAAATTTTGGAATTGTCCGTTATGTGGAGCAGAACGGGCAGATTATTTCAACAAGATGAAATCACAAGACAATGCCGCATAGTCAAGTGAAAAGATGGTAAATACAGAATCGAGATACAGATATTTTAGGAAATATATTAAACAAACCTGGAAAATTAAGCAAGACCTCAATGGTTGCTGATGATACTGAGAGCTGGATGGGTTCATGTTCTGGGACGGACGCAGGGAGTAACATAACATACAAGGATGCTAACAATAACAGACGAATACGATTCGACAATATGATGAAAGTGATGAGAAACGAATAAATACTTTATAAATTTAAAGAAAACGTCGTGGAGTGTCGCAAGATTGGTACTGTACAAGACCAAAAATAAAATAATAAAAAATGACACCTAAATTATATTCGCGCGGAATAATTAGTATGGAAAATGCACCTCAGTATATTTTATTCCCATGTCAATAATTCTTGATACGGTTTCCATAGTAAAATAAATCTTACGTACCATTCTTTGCTAGGTCACCAAAGAATGAGATTTTCTACTTTACTGCTGAAACTTGAATTAAATCTTGGCTTTAGCAAAGAACTAATGAGGGAATGAGGGACTGGTAATACTGAATACCTACCCTTCCCTTTACCTAGTTTGTGATAACAGTAAATTACCTACATCACGTGAGATGTTTTTGGCCTTATAAAATACCGCATTAATGTCAAATTGAATTTTTGTTTCATTTTTCTCCTGACGGTTCGGAAAATGAATTCACAATTCCATCCCAATTCGGAAACGTAGGAAAGTACCATATTTCGTTAATTGAAGAATTTAATGTCATTACAAATCTTGGAAACCTTATTTAATGTGGTTTGGAATAGATACCATTTCTGAAAGCTCTTGCTATCTTTTCTTTTCGATATTCTTCATCCAGAATGAGTACAAGCGTTCTTCTAGTAATGTTGAAAATTATGGAATGATCACTCTAAAACATAAATTTAATTTGCGAAAATGCTCAGTATATTGCAGTATTCTTTTAAGAAAACGTTCAGCACATTGCAGTATTCTCATCGAAATACTTGGTAGATAAAAGAAAACTATTTATATGATACCCAAGAAAGCAACACTGGAGAAAATCTTTATCAAATTTCGTCTTTGTGTTTTGCTCGTTTCTTCGACCACTTTCTACTAGAAAGTGAAGATCCGTAATAGAGGTGATCTCGTTTCGTCTAACATCGATCTCAGACACGTGCCCTCGCTTTACAGTGACCTGTGCCACATGTCTGTTACGAGAAGTTACCGGTCAAAATGACTCCTCCCTCACGCCATTCTGTGGCATGTTTGAACAATAATATAAAATCGCGCAATATTTATTCACTTAAGAGCTGGATACGACACGAGAATGTTTGGTTTTCCAATTGCATGACTTCAACAGCACTCCGAACTCGCCGGTCCTGGAAGATTTCTTGGCCAGTAAAGCATTAATATTTAAACGTTATTTTTAAAAGATTTTTTTCCGGGGATGCATACATATTTAGTAGGACTAAAACGTTCGTGTGTTCTTAGCTCGCAGTTGAGGCTATAAAAGCATATAGCGGTGTAGTACATAACGACTGCTGCTTATACGATTAGTAGGAAGATGGGAAAGGGTTTTTCGGAAATGGTGGCGAAGGGATGCCATTGGGAGCGAGAGATTACCTAGGAGATGATGAGGTTAATAGCCAGAACTCGGAGTTCCAAATGTTAAGAATTAACCTTCATACAATCCTTCATTGAGATATAGTGCAGAGAGACGTATTGTTTAAAGCTGAATTATATATTCCTTCTTGACAATTCTTCCTTTAATTGTTAATTCAAATACGTTTGGGCAATAACGTTCTTCTGACCTCTAACCTTATATACTCCATTAGAATATGAATGTCATAAATAATTAATTGCCGAATTTATTACCAAGGACAAATTTACTCTCCGGGGGCAATCAAGGGATCTTCCCCTCCTTTTATACCCTAGGTTCCTTGGGGGGTCTGGTATGTAATTAAATGAAATGGAATGTATAATCAATTATCATACTTGGATGTATAAGGCTAGATACGAAACCAGAATCCTCGGAGGGAGTCGTGTCCTTAAGTTAGTTCATCCTACTTTATATCTATTTTAAATATGAAATTTTTGGACGAGAGATCGAAGAAAACGACAAAGAATAAATCGTATCCTATTAAACGACGAATATAATATATATTTCTCGTGAGCTTAATAGAAATAATATTGATTTACCAAAGAAATAATTTTAGGTCTACTTGAAATATAAAATAAGTAATGAGTAATAGTTTTTTTTCACAACTTTCGGAATTCATATTTTATTTCATTTCCATATGAACTGTTGCAATGAAAGTGCAGATGATTTATTCTTCCACTTTATTTTATGACATTGCACAGATGTTTCAAAAATAAATTTCAGAGTCATAATTGCTAAGATGCATTTAGAAAGTGATTTAACTAAATGTAAATTTCTTTTGCACGTAAAAAAGTATATTAAAAATCTAAAATTCATAGTTCAAAGAAATTGATTTTATTTAGCTAAGCATTGCAAATATGATGAGCATGCATGCAAACCATAAACATAACCACATCTGTTCATACGAATATACAGTAGGCAATGTGAGTGAAGAAACTCTTCGCGCAGATTGCTGGCTGTGGAGGGGCAAAACCCTTCCCTCCTTCCAGTCCTCTTACTATATGCTCTGTGATGGTTCGAATCTTACTACTGCGTACCTACCACGGGTTTCTTCACATGACTCACCTTAATGAAGAAGTCAAGTATCAATAAATCGTTTGAAAGTGAAATCAAAGGACAATAACTGAAAATTAATAATCATACATCAGTGGAAATATTTCTAATAACAACCCTGCTACATTTGTAGTTATTATCTCCATTAACAAAAAATCTTCACCGTGGAGGGTACTCAACAATCGTAATCCTGGATACGATTGTTAGCGAGTAACTGAGGAGATACGTGCGGACGATATTTTATACAGCAGTTTGCGTAATAAAATGAACCATTCTGAGAGCAACCGTGAACAGCACGACATATTCCTTAGAAAAACCTGTATTTTATTATTATTATTATTATTGTTTTCCTTGTTTATTATTATTTTCATCGACATTCCAAAATGCCAATTACTTTCTCAAATGTCTATCATTCTAAAATAGAAGTTTAAACAGTGACCGTATGGAATGAAACAGAAACCAATTTGTGAGTGAGTTATAAATGAATAGTGAAAGGTACCCACGTAGAAATTTCCAGTCGTAACAACGTCGTTACAACGTGGTCAAAGTCGTGACGATGTCAAAAAACTACGTCGTGAAGACGTTGACAACGCGTACGCATGTAACGTCAATTCAACGTCGGAGAACGGCGTCTTCCCAACGTTGTAAAAAAAAACGCTGATTCGAAGACGTGTAACGACATCAAAACAACGTCATCACACGACTTTCTTGAAAATGTTGAATTATCATTTTTATTACAACTTTTATGGATATTATCCATCGGGTTACCTTGTTAAATCATATTCTATGACTTTTACACACTCCCACTACTGGCCCCAAGGTGTGCCCACGGGGGTTCTCGGAGGGTAGAGATACGGAAATTCTTTGCCTCGGCACAATGGGGAGATTTGGCCAACGTCTCACTCCGACCGGTTTGACCCCAGGATAGACCCAGTTCTCATTTTAGAGCTGGCTGAGTATACCTAGGGTCAGTCTAGACATTGAGGTATCCCGTTGTGCATTGTGGTATTGAGCTCCGGTCATCCAATCAGCAGCATAACGCTCAATCCAGTCACTAAAAATCCCAAAGAATGATGTATTAAAAATTAAATATCAGATAGTTCAAATCCTTCTAGAATGCGTGGAGTAATTTAAATTTAATCTAAAAATTCGACGTCAATAGTTAAATTCGGCGTCCAGAGTTAAATTCAAATTAATAAAACTACTTCTTTGATGGTAAATTAACAATAACGTGCTTACGCGATAATTCAGAAATGAAGAGATTTTTGATAATTTGTTTCTTTTCGCATTCAATGTAGAAAAGTATACTGAAAAATTATGGGGAGGATAATGATTGAAACCCTCTGTTAATCGATCAGCGGAAATCAGTTTTTGTACTAGTATTCGCAATATTGACTTCACTACCATAAAGGGATTGTCCTGGTTTATTACACAGATTGTTTCGTGCAGATAGTGAGACGGTCAATCCTCGATGTCTATTATAATAAGCAGGTAAAGGAAGAATATGTTCAAAATTCATGAACTTTATGATATTGTTATGTCATAAAACTATAAAAAACGACATTTCTCAGAAGTAGCTTTTCCAAGGAGAATAATTTCCTATATTACAAATAAGATACATAGGTCAAAGAGTAATGTGATATTTAAAACTTATTCCATTTCTTTTCATTGTAAGTGTTGTGAGAAATATAATATTAATGTATAAAGATCGCTAAAAATTGTATACTAATTATTGCATAGTTCTCGACGATTTGTTTCCGTGTACCTACGCGAGGAAGAATTAGATGTGCCTTCGGCCAGGGTTCTACCCACAACGGTCAGAGCGAGAGAGAGGTGGGTTCAGGTCCCCATCTGTCACCATTTTTAACTGTCCTATTGTGCAGGAGCACATAAATAAATTCAATTTTTTCTTAAAAAAATCACAATATTTTTTAAATTATCCCTACTTTTGTCTCTTTATTTTGCCATCTAGTCCCATCAACAAAAAAGATAAACACCTTAGAAGAAACACGGTGTGCAATCCAATCGAACAACGAAAGCCATAAAAACAGTTTTGAAATAGTGTCGCTATAAAGACCCAATCGATACAAAAGAAAGCAAATAAAGTCCTGATAGCTCATGAAAAGAGATACACATCACTTACAGCGGAGTTCTTCCTAAACATAGACGCTTGGAAGCTTCTCCACCCAAGTCCTCTAGTCACGAACGTTGCCTTGAGATAACCCTTTCCTTTCACTTCGCAACGCCGATGATAGCTCTATCACGCGGGACTTCATTCACTCAGAGAAGCACGCGAGCCTTTTGGGGAAGAAGAATCGCGCTTTTACAGCATAGGCACAAAACTTTATTATGTTTTAAACCAAACAGTGAATTTCAGGGTTCAAAGTAAAGGAACATGAGCTACGTCGTGCTATATTTTCTTACACGAACACTTGAGAATTAACATAAGAAAGAAATCATTAATTGAATGAATTGAGTGAACTGTTGTAACAGGAAGTATGCTATATTAATGATTTTTAGGTCATTACTTTTAAAGTTTCAATTGATTTAGCTTTAGAGATTGTTTTAAATATTCGATTGTTACGTGTGCTCAAGTCAGGGATTACTGTTGAAGGAAACAAGTCAAAAACCATTTCGGCATCAGTATCCATTGGTCACACACAGCTAACAATAACTCTTGATTTTTATGTAGCTCAAAAAATTCGGCCATAGGACGGAAGAAAACGACCAAAACTAATTTTGGCAGATGCGTTTTTGCCAGAACTAGTTCTGTGCGTTTCAAAACAACCAACACTAGTTTCGGGCGTTTTGCTTTGCACAAAAATAGTTTTGTGTGTTTTGAAGGACAGAACCAGTATCGGTCATTATTTATGCTATCGCAAAAATTAAGTTTTGTGATATTCAAGGTACTACGATTTCTAGATTTTTTAGAACGGTTAAAAATGTTATTTCCATGCACAATACATGTTAATATAAGTGGCAGTTTTCCTTTAAAGTGTTTCTTATGCTTGAATCGGTAGAAAATTTTCATTCCGATTATACATTTCTACGTTTTTATCATTAATCTTACTGAATTTTAAAATCACACGATAATATAATACAATTATGAGGACACAGACATCCGTTATTTCAATGGAATGCGGTGTAAAATGGAAATATTTTTTAATACGAATAGTTTTAGATAATTCTATTTATTTACAATTCCCTTTGTCACTGAATTAACTAATTTTCTCAGCTTCACAGGGAATATAAGTGGCAATATATATAGGAGAAATAGTAAATGTGTGAACAAGTACTTACATTGCTAAAATATATTTTTTAATCGAGTATAATTATTCTTTTATTCCGATAAAAAAAATTATTGCCATTACAAAATGAATCTTGCTCTCTTGTGTTGTTTTACGAAAAACCCGTGAATTTCCATTCGTGAGTTGAGTCAAAACTAAGAACAAGCACACTGTCACTTCTGGGTGTTTTCAAACAATTTATGCATACGAAAGTCTGATCTTGTTAGACGCGAGGCATAACGTGTGTAAATCTGTTATAACCAGAGTAGTTTTCATTAACATGTGAAAAAAAATTTGTTAAACAATTTATCAGCTTTAAACTAACCTCAATGTTACATCATTTTGCTTAATATGGAAAACACACGTAGTCAACAAACCTTTTAGTTTCCAAGTTCATGTCTAATAAACATACAAACTATACCTTATTTTAATATACTGGTATGATATGGTTAAGATAAGATGTTAAGTAAATAACGCTGTTGTGAATAATTAGAATGATAAGAGTTACACAGCTACGTGCAATGGGTATATCCAGAAAGTACTTTTTATGATATTCTTAAGTGTCATTATTTCGTGGGTAAATAATTTATCGTTCAACTTATCGAACTTTAAATTATGTTATGCTATAAGTTGAATGACTGAGCTTTATGTGAAACCATCCCGACGTCTGTAACTCTTTTAGTTTTCACGATAATAAGAAACCAATATTCTAACAAAATCTTATAATTAATATGTTACCTTGAGGTCAGGTTATCGCCATTTAAGAGATCTATATGTGTTTATAAGCCTGAATTGACGAATATGACTCAAAAATAAGGTACTTCCTATGGGAGTCGCCTCATTTGAGGAACAGTCTCTATCAGACTACCTCAGAGGTCTTTGGGTCTCGCAAGTGGATGTTAATGGAAACCGGTCTGGCAGGCGAACGGTATGGCGCAGTTGGTTAGCGCATGAGCGCGTTGAGCACAGGTCCCGAGTTCGAATCTCGGTCCCGTCTACATTTTCATTCAGCATAATATAATTAATATCTTATTTTTATGTATTAGTAAGATAAAAAGTGTTTTGCTTATATTTGATTTTATGGTATATATTTATGTAAACAATGCCACATTGTCGATCGTGTTTTATTTCCTGTTAAAGGTTTTCATTCTGAATGGTTGTTACAATAAGATGATTTAATTCCGAGTATTTTACATTAAACTTTCATTCCGTATAAACTTTGATTGTTCTCACTAGTATGAGATATCTGAGAAAATCACACTAAGAGTTTTCTCTCTGAGTTTATATGTCAGTCAAGGCAGCTCACCAAACATTCTCACACATTCTTACGTATGTACTAAAACGTGAAATATCGAAAATTTCAGACATAAGATTTAGATATTTGATTTAGTAACATTTGCATTCAAAAACAAAGATGATATCTCAATTAATTCGGGAAATAGTAAACCATGCCGTTATCGCGAGTGACGAAAACGTGAAAATACATCTACCACCTCTGCATCTGTCAAGAAAAGATAATTCTAAACAAAAAAACTCATTTTTAGATTTTTAAATAACAATACTGAGATCTCAATTAGTAGGAGATAAGGCATACCCAATTCTCTCCCATATATGCCATAATTGTCACTAAATAAGTAAAATACTCATCTTGTAATAAAAATTGTAAACGAATGTATTGATGTGAAAATGAAAAATACAATTGCCTAAAATTATAACTAAATGAATGTCACTTTATACCTTATCTTGAAAAAGCGAGGTTGGTCTCTGAAGTCCCATTTGTGAAAACATTTCAGCCCAGGTGCATCGAGTTAAATTCAGTTCAATAACATATGTGTAAAAATATACTCGAATGAATAATTTTCTACCGATTCGAGCATAAGAAACGCTTAAAGACGGAAAATGACAATTTTTCCGAATATTTCTTGAATGAAAATAATATTTTAACATTATTTAATACTTCCGGTTTTGCATTCGATCATAAAAAGCTCCTTCTTGTTGTCTTTTCAAAACGACCAATACTAGTTTTTGGCGATATTCTTTTGCCAGAACTACTATTGATAGTTTTCAAAACGCACAAAACTAGTTTTGTACTAAGTGAAACGTTTTGAATACGCACAGGACTAATTGTGGCAATAACCGTCTACCAAAACCAGTTCTGTACGTTTTTTTTCGTCCAATGATCGAATTCGAATTTTACGCATAACATATACAACCATCTGCATCCGGACAATCTAACGGTAGCACTCCAAGACGTTTTGTGGATGGGATAACATTTAAATAAACCGTGCACAGGTACTATTAAACTCGCAATACTATTAAAAAAGAACGGGAGAACGTAGTAAATTTGTTCTAGATTATTTTTACAAATTAATATTTTCTTCGTATAGTGCATGTATAGTACTACATATTTTTTCATGTATTAAATCAGAAAATCAAAAACAAATTTAAAAAAAATTGTTTTGCATATTTTCCGAACTATCTCGATGGGACAAAGTTGAAATTCGTAATCTGCTCCTTCAAAACCATACAGGAACAAAAATACTATTTCTCTAGAAGTTTCCGGATACAAATGAATTTACACCTAATGAATTGACTAATTCTCTCTCAGACAAAGACACTAAGCAGAGCCGGGTAAAAGTTGTAAATTCGCTTGTACCTAAATTATAATTTTTTATACTTCCATATTTATCCAAATAAATGGGAAATTAATCAGAAAACATTGAAAATGCAATATTGTTATTCAGGGAAGTCCCGTTGGTCCGTAATAACATTTTAAAAATTAGGCAATTCATCAACAATAACCTATTAGTGGAAATTATGTACTAAATTTCGTGCGAGACGTATCTTCTATTTATAATGAATATGGTTATGTTATATGGTTAGGTTATTTGTTATTTGGATAGACAAGAGTAGAAATCGATTTTACTTATGTTTGTATAAGTTTGTACTACATGTAGCTAAATCATGTCTAACTGAGAGTATATTTTCCAAGTGCAAACAATACTCAAATTGTTGCCTTAATCGCATTATTATGATAATTTTAACCCAAAGTCACTTAATGAGTAGACCAAGCTGTCTGGTCGTGGCTCCTTATTCCGATTAGATCATACAATACTTACTCGTTCCTGAACGTTCAGTCTGCCTTATGTCCTATTCAATATGCCATAAAACGAATAACAGGCATATCCCCCGTGAATCCCAATGGTTTGTAGTAATATATTAAACAATTTTACATGATAATTCGTATTCAGTGATATTTTTCATAAAATTTCAAAAAAATCTTTTAGGTTTTATATCTCTACTTGTAATTAAATAGAAGCTAGAGCTTTAGAACTTCGTTTCTTTCTCACATCTCCGATGTTCATTTAAATTAATTTCGCATGGATCCTATTTCTATCCCAAATAAATACACTCATGGAAGTTTCGTTCTCATTTGTTCTGTGTTCAGAAGAAAAGTAGTGAAACGTGATGCATGACACGTTTAATGGTTTCGTAACTGGATGATTTTCCTTTCTGTAGCACCTTTACTATCCGTTTCGTTACTTTTCATTCTCCCTTCTGTACCTTCCTCGGTTTCTCTTTCCTGCCAATGCTCTTCTTCTTCTTCTCCTTCCTGTTTTTTATATAATCTCTCTAAAATCATTCTCCCCGCCATGTCTCAAGTCCATATTCTTTGCCATGATCCTCCATGCCTTTCCATCTACCTGGCAAATCAAGTTTACTTGCCGCCATTTTGTAAAACTTTTCCCGACAATTTTTTATCAGGTTAACTATAACCTAACGAAATAAATATTTTATTTTTCAAGTTCCATTACTTATGGATATAAAGAATAAAAGAACGAATCATTGTTATTGTTACAAATTTATTCCAACTTTCTCTATTTGCAATTTTCACCACCCGTTTAAATTCTCGTCTCTTCTCGAGATATTTCTCGCGTATTTCCACCTCCTACTCATCCTTTCTTGTTCGCCATGCCTTACCTAATTTGCTTCGCAATTTATTTATTCTTTATTTGATATATTTCTCCCGTGCACCATATTTGTCACTTCCTCATTTCCTTCCTACACTACGATCTTTATATTCCACTATTAATTTCATCTGCATTGCGCGTACTACTTACCTTTTGCTTCGTCGCCCTCACTTCTCTTTTGAATTTCATCTCTGATCTTGCTCTCCGGTTTCTGCATCTTCTTCCAATCAATTCTTCGTGCTGCAACGTCCTGGTTTGTCTCACCTTCTTTTCTTGCCGCCCCAATCACTATATTTATACTCTCATGATAACTCTCGACCCCACTTCTCATTGTTCAATTTGAGATCATATTTTTTTTAGTTTACCGGCTAACGTTCGATCAATTATTGAACTACTCCTTGATCCCATAAAGGTGTTTCCCCAAACGTGTTTAGAAACACTAATCCTCATCGAATGATGAATAATTTCATTCCCCCTCTTATTCGATTTTGTTCCCCTCATATTCGATCTCTCATATCCATCCCAACATATTAGCACGTTCTTGTCAACAAAAGTAACTTTAATATCCTCAACTTTCCCTAAGATCTGCCTTATACAGTACACATTAATTAATATCAGTTCTTTTCCATCTTGCTTCAATATTACCGTCCTATAATGAGTTGTTATGTATATCAAATGCATTTATCTTGATATTAATGGTTTGTACATCAAGCCCATTCTCTTCCATATACACTTGCAGTCAAAGTTATGCGACACAAGTCCTTTACAGTATAGCATTCTTGTAGGCAATGTATCTCATTTCAATTCTTTCGCAGTAACTTACCCATTTCTCTCGATCATGCTTTATTACGGTGGGCATTTTGTCGATGGACCTTAATCTAGATAGTCAATAAATTTTTGTAATTCTCTCTGCGCATGTCTATACTCCATACAATGCTTACTACTAAGATCTTGATAACATCTAATCTTCCTTCTTTTCTTTGCACATTGTCTACCTTTCTCCTTGCATGCATGCCCAACTTCTCCACATTATCCACAAACGTCCTCCTTTCGTTACAATATCATGCTATGTGCCCACACCGTAAACACCGATATTAGCGGAGAGATTCTTCGTCGTCTTGCACAGGTAACTCCTATATTCTTTATAAATTTTTTGTTGTTATTTTACTATTATAAAATTTTTTCTTGCAGTCTCTATAATCCAGTTTTCAAATTGTCCATTCAGAAAGTTTCCTTTATAAACCAACCTTAATTCCTCCTTAAATATATTTCTATCGTCATTATTCTTAAACTTTTGACTTAAATATGATTTAAAATTATTCTCTGCCCTTTATCTACCCCAAATATCCGAATCCTTAGTTTTCCTTTGCTAACCTCCTGCAATTCAATGTCTTTCACTCAATTCATGACACGTTCTACTTTTTATTTTTATTCTTTTGATGGTAAGACTATTAATAATTCATTATATCTCGTTGTTAGCACTAGATTTTAAGTTCTGTAATATGGGAACTGAAATGTAAAGCAATAATTTGTTAGAACGGAGGCCTTAATGGGTAATCAAATTGAGTACAGTTAATAAGAGTGTACTGCAACGAAGGATGGGATTTCGTATCCCGCGAAGGGTGTGAACGTTTTTGTGAATAATTTTCATCTTCATGTCGTCAGTAAAACACCATGTTACCACCTTCATTCATCCGCATTCTAATGTTCATAATGTCGGCGTTAGGAAGAGCATCCTGCCGTAAAAACTTCGGTCTTCAGATGCCTCGGTCGAGTCATCATTTGTCTCATCATTCACGGACGATCGTACGGAACGGTATGAATTCACCATTCAAAGAAGAGCGATTATATTTACTTGGAACAAGAGAAGAAAAAATGTGTTTCTTACAAAAAATGTAGTAGTAGCGAAACACATATTAATCCACGTTAAAATAATCTTACACACTTTGTATTAAATATAAAAAATCCATTACGAGTGACATCAGCGTTCTTGTGTGGTCTGGTCGTCGACTAGAACATGAGTATTTCGCGCCCTCGCCCACTCGCCGCTTGCCCGCGCGTGAGCACGTAAATTCGACACAGCTGCCGTTCCCATGGCAACGTGATTTCATCGTTTTCTGCGATTGGCCGCCTCGCAGAGATTCAACTGCGAAGCCCCAGAAGTAATGCGATGCAGACCCGAACCTCACATCCCTCCCTGCGGACTCATTCCCTCGCATGGCATCCGCGAATCCCTCCCTGTTTCTGCTATTTCACTGATTCGTCCCTTCCATATTACTGCCTTCCATTAGATGACTCAAGTACCTTTTTATCTGTTTCCTCTTTCCTGTTCTAGCCTTCTAAGTGGTGTTCCTTACTCTTGTTCTTGTTTAGTTTACTCGATACACAAAATTCTCCAAACATTTGTTGTTCCGACTTCTATCTTTTAATCTTATTTAATTAACGGTGTGAACTATGTATATTTCTAGTCAGAGCTGGACTTTCAAAACACTAATCACCAACAACCTATCTTCCCCACTCTTAATTACTTCATCCAGAGCCGTCTCCTCTCTTTTTCTTTAAACTTATATTCTTTAAACGAATATATTCTTACTTTAAGAGTTTGTCAATAAGTTCTTTCTGATATTGGACTTTTTTCTCCATGATCTGGACGTGTGAATATTTTTTTTAATTGAAGAAGAGAACTTTAAAGAAAAAAATTAATTAAACATTTGCAATTACATATGCCTAGATAAAATCGAAGATTAATTCTTCTTTGACTAAACTTTCTAAAACAATACATTTTTGTAAATGATGTGATTCTCCCGATACTAAAGAAATAACTATCAACCAGAAAGTGGAGAAAGTCTGTTACTTCAAAATCTAGATTTTAGATTAAAAAATAAAATAGCGTAATAATTTACGTGATTGGAGATGTTACGTTAAAAATGTATCTACTTAATTTCGATTTTTCCTCCATGTGAGAAAAACTTGCTAGTTCAAGGGATTAGACGCAAGTATTCCTCCGCAACATAAACTTTACATTCATAGGCGTCCGTGTTTCCTCACGTGTTACTCCGGACAATCGAACTTACATTCGATGCCGATGCACTGCGCTGTACCTGCTGCCACCCAGTGGAAAATTTCTGGAACTGCATTGACGCCAGATGTTTCCACTCATGTGAGTTTCAGTGGAGTGGATCGTGCTACGATGTGGTAATTTACTGTCAGCGGAATTATCGTAAATCGCAGAACCAATTGTAATTTGCGGATTTGGATTTGAAGAATATGTGCTCAAGAGAAACATCTAGATTATTCGTAGTATACCAATTTTTACTTAACAAACTGACTATAAAAACATGAAAATAATCACATTAGTCACAAGTACATTGGTAAAAAGTGGTTCTTATATTTTCTTTCAGCAATGTGTTTTTTGTCATCAATACATAAAATGCATTTTCATGGTACTTTCAACTCGACACACACTATACTGGAATAGAACACCATGAGAAAATCTTAAATAAAGGTTTCAAGAAACCTGTCCTATAAATTTACTCAAATCGTCAGGTTTTGATTCAGAAAATTTAATTAAATTTATTACCCTAATCCTCCCACACAAAGAAAGTTCTATTTTGACAAAATCACAAACCTCTTTCTTCTTCAAGTGTCCGCGAGGATTTTGTCGCTTTGAGAAGCTGATCTGTCTCCTCCACTAACCGGTCCCCTCTCCGGCGCAGGGGAGGCTGGCTAGCGATTTCATTTTCATTTCAATTGTCTCGTGTCCCGCGGTCCCTGCCACAACATGATAGCGCTCCCTTATTAAAACAGCAGCTCGTCGACCCATCGTCTCTGACTCCGCCCTTCCCGCATCTCATGCCTGAAGTCGCAGGTTTCTAATTCGTCTCAAGAAGTACACATTCATATTCTTTGTTCCTCATTACCACAATATCATAATCAGAACCATCAATCTCAGGTCACCGGTGTGAAGTTGAAACGTTTGTGGTTCTACCACCATCAATTGTTAGCCGATATAGAAAAAAAAATCACTAGCACTGAAATAATTTATAGACCACGAGATCATAATGATCGAAACGATTATTGATACTGAATGTTTCGTGAAGTTTGACTTTCATAACTACATCGAGGGACTACAATACGAAACATTGAAGTATTTTTTCTCATTTCCATTTCTGTGAACAGTGTTCTGATTTTTGGAGCTGTTTGAAACATCATAGAATTCATAATTATTTATATTAAAACATAAGTTGAACCATGATTCCTTTTGGTATCCGATATGAATTGGGTTATTTCTATTTTAGGGATTGTTTTTCTGAAAAATTGGTATTTTTCTATGAGAAGAAAAATAATTTGCTAGCTTTTGATTTTTGTTGACATATGAATTCAAACATCCCAACATATAAAAAAAATTGGAAATGCCAAGAGATGAAGCTTCATGTTTTAGTAATGAGAAAGATTTACGGAAGACTAAGTTATTAAGTGTGTGTGAGTGGGGATTGGGTTACATTTCGTAGTTGGGACATCTTGGTGTTTCAGACTGGGTAGCAGTGATTACTGTATCCCCATGCGTCCGTCAGTCTTGTCCCTATTCCTATCTTTAAACGCCTCCCCTTTCCTCCTCAGTCTTCTTCCCAAGGGAAGGTCGCTTTTCTAGATAAGACCACCGTCCCTGCTCTCAGTCAATTCCCCAGCGGAGTTTTCTTCCTTTAGCGGAGCTCACGCTTGTGCGACCACCCTCCTTATGTCCAATGTGAATCTTTTTAACTTCGCCCATAGCGCGATACAACTTCATTGTTTTACTTTCTATCCTAACAGTTCGATTCTGTTTGTATTCGAGGCATTATCATGTTCGATTCACATTAAATATTCTTGATGTAAAAACATAACAATGTGAGGAATAATCACTTGTGATCTCTATAGAAGAACAACTCATATATAACATATTGTAATATTTCAGAATAAACTGAAATAAATATATTTTTGGAAATATTTGTAAGAAACGTGGAGAATTATTTTAAAATAAGATTCATGTTCTTAGGGTATCCTTACTCTTGAAATATCTCATATCAGTTTAAGCGTACTATTTGAATTGAATGTCAGATGATGCATGACCTCTTCCTCATATCGGTTATCAACTCAGCAAGTGGGATTCGTGACTGTTGTTACATATTTAAATTCCTTGTTTTACGTTTATTAAATGTTGATGCTTGTAAAGATGCAATTATAGCTGAAGTAGGGCTTTATCTAATTGATTAGACCAAGAAACAGGTAGATCAACGTGTTTCATAATACTTAGTGAGGGGTATGTTGCAAAGTTGAATATTTTAGGATATTGTTTGGAGAGTTAAAGTAAACAACTCTTATATTGTTTGGTTGTCTTCTCTAAATTAAAGTAGAAAAAGATCTATGGGTAAAGGATTTTCTGATGCAATCATTAAATCTAGTAGCGTTTCATTGAGAGACTGAAAAAAAAACCAAGTTTACTTTTTCCTTTTACCATTAACCTTTCTACCTTTCAAGACTATCTTCTCAGCCTACTTTACATACTTCTCATAGACCATAATTAAAGAAATATCTTTATAATATAGAATAATCCAGAGCTTCCCAAACTTTATTACATCAACTTCTCCGTTACAGTGAGATTATTTAAGAATGAACTATCCCCCTCCCAATTTTGGTTCAATGCAAAGGGTACAATGTGGCTTACATTTCTATTGTTATGAGGTATTAATTGGTTTCAATCTGCTTTAAGGCCGCTTATTTAGTAATAATTAGTAAGTTTCAAATAAAATGTATTGTATGCTAGCTACAATTACATTACACGTTCTAAGTCGCAAAAATTGCTAAATATAAAAAAAATAAAATTCAGAATCTGTTGCGTAGTGTTGAATGAAAAGAAATATATTTTTGATTTTAAGAGAATATGAATACTTGTTTAATTTTCTTTCTTTACTTAGCAGCATACCGCGGTCCGCATTGAAGGGAAAAGATTAGATTCGTGCTACATGGTTTACAGTCATTTATAGCTTGGCACTTCATTTGAACATAGTGTTTTAAATTATTTTACTATACTGACATAAATATTATTTGATTTATTTTCCACCCTGATTTATATTTTGCATGGGTAATTCGTACAACACAGTTATTTCACGAGAATTACTGTTATTATATTTTTTTCTACACCTAAGCGGCAATGCCGCAATTCCATAGCTTTACTTACTAACTAGATGAATCTGTGCCATCTCCTCCATGACAACATCATTCAGCGATATCTACACCAAATCCTATCTAAAAACATCTTCCCAGGCTATGTCACAGCGCCTTTCCTACTCCAGCATTTCCTCCACCCCTCTACTTTGTCACCATTGATCCAGTTCTCCGCATCATGTAATTCTTCTATCGCGACCGACGCCATGTTTTGAATGGCGGCCTCCCGGGCGACCAGTGTTGCTCTTTTGGAGCCCGATAGCAGTTTTGTCCGCTCATGTTCCTTCCCCAAAAAGACCACCCGCCCCGGCCTAAAGGCCCAGCGGGCCCGCAGCGGCGCTCCGCTTGATAAGGTGAAATACGGTAGCAACGTCCCTCGGGGTCCGTTGCGTGGACGAAGCGGGGATGAGGGAATGTAAGAGAAAGGGGATGGAAAATGCGAGGACAACGACATAAAGTGAGAGTATGGTTCCGGGGAACAATATCGTGCTTAGAGAGAATGGTGGTGGATGGGAGAGATAAAACAAATGACGCGTTTTGTTTTGAGAGGAGCACGAGTTTTTCGAGAGGGTGAAAAGAGGAAACGTATCATGCGCTTGTATTAAGGTACGCATTTATTCTGTGGTTGATGAGTGGGTGTAGATGATGGCAAATATTGACTTTTATCGTGGTGGGAAATGATTCGTAATCACGGAGTACTGAACAAAATCCAGGACGGGTGCACAACACAAATTTTTAGACCATCTATTAATAATTCACCTCAATTAGTTGATTTCTTAGAATGATTAACAAACGGAGGATTAGAAACTCAGAACTAATATGACGTTAGTTTTAAATGGCGTTAATAAATCAATTAGTATCATTTCGTAGAAGTGTGTATGATATTACATATGAATATCACTAGAAGTAATGAGATAAAATTATACACCTTTTCTTAACTCTCTCTCTCTACTCATGAAAAATTGAATATATAATTTAAAGGTGAATTTTTCAATAATATAATATTATTATTCAATAATAGAATATGATGTTAATTTATATTCATGTTCATCTTCAGAGCATATTCTTAAGTGCATCTTTTCTGGAGCTTTCCCGATGTCACAAGCGCCTCCGCTAACACCACTATCACAGCAACGTGGGTCGATATACAGCGAAAAAGAGAAGCGGAGAGGGGATGGGTGATTCGGAAATGGTGAGGGTGGGAGATACGCCCCAGGGGACGTTCGCCGATTCCGTATACGGTTTACGAACACCCCTTAAGCGCTCGACGGGAATCGAAAAGGCCTTGTATGTTTCGGGGAGACGCGCCGCGACGCCGAACTACACCTCCCTCTCACATTACAACCTTTCCCTCTTCAATGTTCTCTTTGTTTTTCAGAATTCGACGATTTTCTTTACACGTTTCATAATTGCTACCAATTTACGAAGAACATTTCGCTCTAATTAGTATGACCACACTTCACGTCATTGTCCACTCTGTAGCTCAAATCAATGTCACCCCATCTGTACCACCTTTGCTAAAGATCAAAGTAATGTTTTTGTTCCTTGTTGTAGGCATCTTCGTCAGACATGACTCCGTCATAAGTATAATACTATCACACCCCCTCCGATATCGAGACCATATCTCAACAGCTTCCGAAGGCACCCTGAGATAAAGTGGATGATGTGTCAAAAGGGGCGTTAGCGTCGTTCCTCTCTCTGTCAACACCCTCTCTATACCCCCTAAGGGACCACCCTGGAAGATCCGACATCGCTTCGTAGTTTGTTGGTCGCTTTACGTGTACAGTCGAGTACTCAGAAGACGAATTAGTTCAGTGTTTTGTTTCCGCGATGTGCAAAACGACGAAAAGGTGATATGATGAAAACAATGTGAACAGTTTGAGACATGTTTCGAAAAATTCAATTGAAGTGAAATTATTGCTGCGGATGTGTTGTTTCATTTGTGGAAAATGTTTCAAAAATCCTTGCTTTTAAAAGCGCATTCATGCAATATTTCATTCAACGGCATTTGTATGAATGTATGTTTTTTTAATAAGTTACGTAGTCCCTATCTCCTGGGAACAAATATTTGATACACACTCGTTTACATTAAATTCAATACGTTTTTTTGTGGTATGGGTGGTTAGCAAAATATATCTTTGGAATTAGTGTCATTTGAATATTTTTAATTTACTTTATTTGAAATAGCCAGAATGAAGTGGGATTCTTTTAAAATAAACAATACCTAAATTAAGACAATGAAAAATCAAATTATTAGTATTTCACTTTTGAGCACATGCTGATCTAATAAGGGAGGAAATGAGAAATAATTTTATTTGGTGCACAATAGCACGTTCATGGAATTTTGAGAAACAAAAGTTATTAATTCTAAAAGCCGTAACACACATATTTCACATTTTATTTGTGTAGAGTACAAAAATATTTTTGTTATCTTAATGTACGGTTTCTCAACATTGTATTTGAGTAATTAAAGGTACGTTCTCCCCAGGGTTCTTGTATATTGATGCACGTCTGATGTCTTAAGGCCACATTCGACATTTGGAACAATATATTCTTCTTATTGTAAGAAAGCTATCACCATTGAATCACCGTCTGAAAGTAAATTATGACGAGTAATGGTTAAAAGTTTGTTTTTAACAAAGAATATCCAACTATAATTTTTTTCTGTATTCATTTAGTTCACGCGTCATGGGTGTAATTTCACCCACGTTCGCGAACAACTGGTAGTTCAAAAATACGTTTAGAAAATCATACTTTTGATTGCGACCATAACTGTACATTCCTCACAATTAATGAATTATGAGCGTAGTACATTCATCAAGACGCAATGTTTTATTTTTGTGTTTTAAATGTGATTCACACTTTGTGGAAATCTTCCTTTATAAAAAATATTATTTTTTCTGTATTCTTTCGTGAACTTGAAATACTCATCGTGTTTTTTTCAATTCGTGTAATTGAAAAAAAAATTCACACTACAAATACTCAGTTAATTAAAAATTAGTCACTAACTTCTCAGTGATAGAAGCACTAAAATAATTTGAAATAACCAATTTCCCAGCTATACCTTTCGAATATCCTCTCGCGGGACAAATAGGTTAACAGTGATTGAACTATTGTGTTACGGAAGACAAAAAAGGACCATTTTACGTTTGAAAGTAATGATGACGGAATTCTTTACTTAATGTTGCGTTTGATACAGGAACTCTGGTTAGATGTTGAAGCATGTTGAAAATATTATCTTTCTTGAAGGGCTGCGTAACATATAGAGAGAATAAATACGTATTTCATTCTTTAATTCTTTCATTCTATTTCTTTATTTTCTCATTACTTATTCTCTATGACTCATGATTAACTTACTGGGACACGTGTTATTTCGTACTGTGTGATTTCGCACCGCTCTGAGATCTTTTATTTGGCAAGTGCAGCACTTCTCATGTGGTGTATCTCAGAATTTCGTAGCGAAATGGTGGCAGCACTCGGCGACGGCAACTGAAGCGGTGATGGTGGCGGTGGCTGGGAAGTGGAGGGGATAGGAGGAGAGTAAAACGCGTTGGGGAAGGGGACGTTTGTGTGTGAGAGAGGGGAGACGCTGCGAGATGCGGAGGCTGCGGCTGCTGACACGTGCTGGCATCTGGTGGCGTGCAGTTTCACGAGGTAGCGCTGGATTGCTCCATCCCTGTTCACAGAGCCACCTTGTTGACAGAAGACGCTGTTTGAATAATGAGATTGGCGGTAGGGTGAATAGGTGTTCTCTTGATACCCTCAATAGTTCTGAGTGTTGAGATTTTTTTGGGAGGAAACACTTCAGTTTATACTAGCCTGTTTAATTTATACTAGTCGTTCAATTAACATACTATGAGGTATGAAAATGTTACAGCAGAGCTCCAATTATTTGGATCAGTAGGGGCCAAATTTTTGACTAAAATACTAACTCTCAGTAAACCCATACAAACAATTTAATGATTTAATAGGTCTATAGAGGTTACACTTGGCTCAGTATACAGAAAAATATACTGATATATTTTCTCACACCCATCCGAATAATTGCCAATCCGGATGTTTGGAGCACGGACAACAGGAGATCTGGTGTATTTCAATTGCTATTAAATCCTTGTAACGTACTTTTTCCGTGTGTATTTGTGAATCAGATTACTTGTAAATATTTTCCTGACCTTAAAAATTTCGTACAATGTTGTTTGGTAGTTCACGTGATGCAATGTGGCTTTTTCCAATTAGTGAAATATTTGCAATATATTTCATTATTAACTTGAATATTAAGTGAGCTAGTTTATCAATTTAATATGGTTGACCGGAATAAAATAGATTAAGGACAATGTTTTATGAAGTAATTGTTATACAATTCATTCACTATTTTTTTCCCAAAGTAACTCTATTCATTATATTTTTATCAATGTTGTCACAAACATTTTGTGAGTGATTTAAGTTTGTAGGTACCATGTCATGTTACTGTTGGCAACAAAAATTGAAATAATAATGTAAAGCGAATAAAGACTTTTGGGAAGAGACAGTAAATTTATATCTACTTACTAAGTCTAAGCGTACTTTCCCAAAATATGCTTCTCAATCGCAGAAATCTTTTGGGATGTCTTGAACACTCTAATTCATATGGTCAGAGGGACATTAAAAACTATTCACATATTTTGAATCCCATTATTTTCCTTTAATGTCCCTCTCGAATGAAAAATTTTGATCATTTAGCCAAAAGTACAACCCCGTCACAGCAACTTGCATTTATAGACATACTTTTTTAGAGACCCGTCAAAAGTTGCTATTAATTCCTATCATTCGTCGGGCCGTCCGTCCATAATTCCAGTTCCACTTTGAACAATGATGTTCAGTCATGTCGAACGCAATACGCAACGAGGGAATTGAGTGAAGCGGTCGGTGCATCACTGGAGCACTCTGCCTTATCGATTTGCCGTTTGACGAATGGGAGGGCTCGAACCCCGCAGACGTAATGTCCTCTGTTCATTTAATACATGAACTGATGTCATGTAAATGTATAACTAAACGCCGTAGAGAACGGTGAGTTACATATGGGAAAACAACACACAAGCGTGTATGTACGTGGCCGAATAAATGATAGCTGTGATCGCATGACGTATACACGGTGCTTCTCGCGTGTACTCTCTTTACTATTTGAAGTAGCTTCTCGATTTAACTGTCGCTTACATAAATACATCGCAACAATCTCACGAGCATTGTGGACGTTTGGAAACAATGTTATTCGTGTTGAATACTTTGGGTAATTGAGTTGACATGAGTTCAGATAACCAATAAAACATGATTATTTGCGGCCGATATTTGTGAAATTAGTGGAAATGTTATGAAAGTGTAAATGATTTAAGTGCTTTTATATGCATGAATCGATATGTGCTTCAATAGTTTTAACATTACATTTTTGTGTTTTGCGTTCTTTTCTCTTTAAAATAATAGTTTCATCTGTTCATTATTTGTCTTCCATTGACTGTAACATTTAGATCATTACATTTATTCGTTTTGAAGGTTGTTCCTTGTCATCAGTTCTTTTTCCTTAATAATCAAATTATTAGTTTCTGTCCTCAAATTTAATATCCCACCCGTAACATATTCCTTTCTGCCTCACTCTCCCTGTCTCATGTACTCTTTATGATCTCCTCATTCTGCATCTTTAATGCTAGTGTATTCCTTACACGAAAACTTGGAGATGTTTTGTGGACTAGTTCCCAGTGGCCGAAACATCGCTCCATGAATGAAAGATTTGCTAGCTTATTTTGGATCTGTTCTTTAGGATGTGTTTTATATTAAAATAGGGAACTTGGAAACACTCCTCGTGTTGCATACGTTTCCCAAAGGATAATTTCACATGCTTGGCGCTTCCCAATACGTTTTTGTGAAATTATTATATTAATTATGATAAAAAAATTAAATTTCAAGGAAATTTTTGTATCGTTACGCTCAATGTAAGTGGAAAGTAAGACGATTTCATGAAATTTATAGTCCTATCAGGTAATTTTGTCTAAAAGAATGTTTGTTTGTTCGTAGAATATAGGTACACTACCTTCAAATCAGAACATAATAATAAAACCATTTCTCTAATAACCATAAACCTGTTCCCATTCCCAATATAGGGGGATCGCGTGGTGAGGAACGTAGGAGCAGCCGGGGAGGTACAGGCAGTCAGTCGTACACCGTCCCATAGCAGAGGAGAAAACGCTACATCGCACCCGCGCTGCGCCCGCTACCGCCACTCCGCTACGCGCCAACTCGCCAGTGTGCAGTTATTGTGCGCGACTTGTCACAACACTCGCCGCCATCCTGACAAATTGCGATATTATGCAGCACCGCTGAGCCGCCGCGCTCTGCAGCTCTCTCTCTCTCTCTCTCTCTCCCTTTCTCTCTCTCTCACCCCTGACGGTGCGATTGAAGCGAGGGGCGCGTCCAGAGCTCGGGTTTATTCGATAAAATGCATTACCCAGTCAATTTATAGGCGATAAATGCAGCCGAGTGGGATCGGGGATGCGCGGAACGCAGGAAAAGAGAGGGAAGGTAAGGGAGTGGAGGGGGTGGAACGGCTGTTGCGGAGGAGGGATTGTGACAAGGGTAGTGGGTAGCGCTTGAGAGATAGAACTCGCTTTCTTTATGGTGAGAGAGGTGCACGTGGAGACTATGCTGCATTTAAGCCGAGTTCAAGGAGGTGAGGGTATGAACAGTAGAAGGGCTCGATTCAAGAATTGTACGAGTAATTAAATGTTTTTGTACACGTTGAAAAAAAAAAAGGGATTCTAATTACTTTTAGTACAGTAGTAAAACATTACTACTCGTTACTTCTACAGTTTTACATGAAATCATGAGATGCAGTTCATAGTATGTGGTGTGCAATTTCTCGGTGAATTCCCATTTCCACGGCTGTTTCCTAATCTTCTCTATCAAATGTAAAAATACAGTTTTGGAACATGCAAAACTGGTTTTGAGTATCCAATACAGACGTGTCCACCAGAACATAAATATTAATACTCGCTTTGGCGAAGTTATTTTACCTGATCGATGAAGTATGATTTCTAGATTGAAGATTTTAGAGTAACACTGAGATAGAGATGATTATTTACTTTTGGAAATTGTCAAACGTTGATATTTTTGACAGGGACACCCTTAAACTAAACAAAGCCTCAAAGAGATACCAAAAATTATATAATTTTTATTATTTTACTAGTATTTAGAAATCAGACTATCAATAGGTTTTAATAGATTTTGGGAAATCAAAAATGTATGGGAGCAAAGAAAAATACAACAGTAATTGTCGTGTTATCATGGTTGGTGTGTTAAGGTGAGAGGAGCAGTTGTTGGCAGTAAGGGTTAAAAGGTTCGCGTCGCTGCGAGAGTTCTGATGAGGGATGTGTGAGTGACAAGAACCGAGGAGTCTCAATATGAGTGATGCTGTGGCGAGTGCGGCTGCGCGTCTCTCAATCTGAGTGTCACTAAGTCTCTGCAACTTGTAGCTGCCCCGCCGCGTGTGACGCGTCGTTTTGTGATCGGGCAACCCCGTCGTCGAAGCACGAATCGTGGACTGTTGTGAGAAATATATAAAGCGGATACGCGGAAGAACATTGTACCATAACGAGGAAGAGAGGGCAATTAACCTTTGATACAAGACGAACCTACTTCTACATCTTAATAATATATTATTTAGAAATTGCATTACCCCTTTGAAAAATAAGAAATATTACATAGATAACATGTAATAATAATGCTATTTAAACCAAAGTATTGTTAAAGTACTCATTACTTTACTACATTACTACATAGTTTTTAATAAGGATAAAAGTGATTTCCTTTTCAGAAATTTTGCTTATGCTCAAAGTATCATAATTTTTAATTCGATTATTATTTATTCTTAAATTCTTAATTATTCTATTTATATTATTTATATAATATTATTGATACAAAATATTTGTATAATATTAATTTTTTATTCTTAAATTCTCGGAACCTTTCTATTTAATAGTTTGAAGTTTTATAGATTGTTAGTATAAATGATTGAGCGAGAGATGGAGCTTCTGTTCATTCTATCTCGTTTATTGGAGTTCCCAATGAAACTTAATCGTTGTGCTGTGTGTTTTAGGCTAATTCTATGATAAGTAAAACGATTTGAGTAAACTCATGTTCGCTGCAACATTTAAATTATCGTAGCTACACGATGCTTGTAGCACGGAAGCAACATGATAAAACAATATGAATATGCGAATGTACACGTTGTTTAATTGAAAATTATGTGTACTTTCAATTAAAATTAACTTAATGTTCTGTCAAGTGCATATTGCAAAAGTTGCTATGCAGTCATTGACTCTACAAAAAATAGTTTAAAAAAATATCTGAAAGTAATTTAAATACACTGTTTCGTGATATTTTGCGTTTTCGCGCTATTGTTAATTATGTTTATTCCAGATGGAGTTATAGATTTGATTATTTGAAATAAAGCTAAACCAAATTTAGAATGATGAACAAAAAATATTAATAGTTTTCAAATTATGCACAACTAGAATAGATGTAGAAAAAGATAAATATTTTTCATTTAAAATTATTACAGAAATAGTTTTTTCAAATCAACAAAACACTTACATTGTTACTTGTTCGTTTGCAACACAAGCAACAAAATCTGCAATATCAATTTATTTTGGGCACTTTTCTGGTGGAGTCATACTCGTAGACCCATTACACAATATTGAATGAATCAGTGTTAATCTCCGTCAAAATATCCCTGAAGACTTCATGTATTATTCTGATATTTGTTTACACAAATGCTGGTTTTGAAGTTACTAGTATTGTATTTATCAGGTTTATTGGACGACGATAGCAAGTTTGAAAGAACAGACACGTAGTCACAAAAAATAAAAATATGTAAACTAAAAATAAAACTAATATTTTACTTCTTGGTCACATGGGAAAGCGGATATATCATTAGACAAATAAAATCAGATTTCTTATGGTATTCTGTTTAATAATAATAATAAATTTATTGTCAAAAAAGCAGTACAATCTGCGTATGAGCACGTGGAGGACAATAAACTAATTTACTCTCCGGAAGCGAGCAGGGACAATCCTATCAATTCCGATCAAGAACCCTAAGGCAGAAGCGGATTGAAAAAATTAATCAAAAATTCCTATATAAGATAAAAAGTTAGCTGCGAGTTATAATACTAATGGAATATCAACATGTTTGTACTTTAACTCAAAAAATTTATTTAATATGTACGAATTATTATCGAACTGTATGTTATAGTGAATATACAGTTTACAAATCATAAGAATTGAAATAACACTGAATTCACTTCTTGTTTCAATAAATGCGCTCCTAGACAAAATCTTAGAGAACCCGTATAAGAAATCCACAGCTACCCGCAAGAAAACCGGAGAAAATTCCGGGCCAGGATGGGGCTACAAATATATGGACTAACTACGTTAACTAAGATTCGGAATGCGTAAGACAATTTGCTTAATAGGGAATGAAGATTGTCAAAGTGACAATACCATTTGAGATTGTCTGGAATATGAAGACCTAAGAATTTCGTATTCGAAACCGTTTTTAATTGTGTTCCGTTTAAAGAAAGAGAAACCTGGGGTAAAGATTTTGTGATACTATTGTGAAATGACGTAGACACTGTTTTGTCAGTGTTTACAGTGAGACGGTTAGCATGGAACCAAGTCGAAAGGTTAGACAAAACTTTTTGAGCGTTGGCGTGTTTACATAGTAAATTAGTGTCATCAGCAAAAAGAACCATTTTGCAATCTGATGTGGATGGTGACATGTCGTTCACATACAGGAAAAAGAATATAGGACCGAGAATTGAACCTTGGGGTGCTCCACTTTGTTTCTGAAAGACAACGCTAAAGTACTTTATTTTTAGTGTAGGATATTTCGACCTGTTGATATCTATCTTTTAAATAAGAAGTTAGCCTTTGATGTGGAAGTCCACGAATGTCTAAAGAATGCAATTTGGAAAGGAGTATATCGTGATCGATAACATCAAATGCTTTGGATAAATCAAGAAAAAACACTCTGAGGATTTTCTCCACGGCCAAGAGATGTGGTAACATCGTTTAAGATAGAAAATATGGCGCTTGTAGTGGAAAAGGATTTCCTAAAACCGTGTTGATCGTCAGAGAGAATGTTATTTTTTGATGAAAATCTAGAATACACTTATAAAACAATTTTTCTAAGAATGTTGAGAAAGTGGGTAGTAGAAATTTTGGTCGATAATTTCCAACATTAAGTTCCTTTCCTTTTTTGTGTAAAGGTTTCACTTTAACTCTCGTAAATATGTTAGGAAACACCCCTTCCGATAAACAAATATTAAAAATATTTATGAGTGGATATAATATAACGTTGGAGGAAAATTTAACAATAATCTCAGGTATATCATCTATGTCTGCTGAAAATTTGTATTCCAATGGGCAGATTGTTCTCATGATTTCACTGGCGTTAGTTTCGGATGTGAACATAGAATTGGGTACGTGGGTGAATATAATTGGAGGACATTGATAGAGAGATATTGAGTTCGTTATTTTACCTACTTCTGAGAAGTATGAATTAAACAAATTTACTATGTCCTGAGGATTTGGTACGATTTTGCGATCGTTTAGTAGAGAAATATTTTCTTCGCGATTTTCAGAAGTTGACGAGTAATTTTTAACGATATTCCACATGGCTTTCGTCCGGCTGTTCGATTTTAGTACCTGCCTGTCGTTTTCGATAACTTTAGCTGGATAGACTACTTTACGAAAAATAGTCTTATATTTACGACAAAAACCATGGAATTCGGGTGTTTGGTTATAGAGTTTTGAAAGATAGTATAAACGGCGTTTCTTTTTTGAAGAAATTCTTATCCCTTGGGTGATCCATCTATTGTGTTTCTTGTGTTAACTTACTTGCGTTTTATGGCAAAACCAAAGTTGTAATGTTTTAGGAATATTGAGGTACATACATTGAATTTGTCGTCGGTGTTTTGCAATTGTAAACATCTTTCCATGTTTCTTTACGCAAATAATTTGTAAATATGGATAGATTTGTGTAATTAAACTCTCTAGAAAACATGTAAGGGATTTTAAGTAGTTTTAAGTAGTTTTAGTCAATACTTGATCGCTGTATCCGGCGATAAACACTTCAGGGAAATACGACATTCCATTGTTGACGATAATCTGATCTAGCAACGTTTAAGATGAACTGGACTGGCGAGTGGGGTCGTTTATTGTAGTATAAGGTTGAAGGAGTCGATAAGATTCTTGAATCAATTAATTGGTGAATGTGCAGAGTCGGATATACTCAGGAAATCGATGTTGAAATCACTACATATAACTATAGATTTAGTAGATTTATGTGTAATGTGTTTTAAAACAATTTCGAAGTTTCGAAAGAATATGTCAACATCTTGTTGAGGAGGTCTATAAATACACAAAACAATAGTACCAGTATCGGTCAGATTAACTGCAGAAAATTCGTACGCACTATCTACGCAGAAGTTCTCGTAGCCTGGCAGTGGAGAAGATAAAATTTCATTACGAACGTGGATACACGTACCTCCGTGGGGATTTTTTCCTTTAAAATTTTGGACATGTTGTTTCATTTTGAAGATGTTGACCAAAATCCATATCTCTGGTATCGCGAAAGAGTAGTTTCTCTGCCTTTGTGTTTCTATTATCGATGGGAAGGCTAGACAAAGAATGGTAGTTGTAGTTTCTAAGGAGAGTCAGCATGCAGCGACGACGCTTGCTCATGCATATGCACACATTGGAAAAGATAAGGAGTATGCGAGGATATTCTATTTCACTCAATGCTTAATAGAAGCAACATGGTATCACTACAATGGACATTATCGTCACACATCGTATGTTTCTTCATTTCTCGCTAACGTATTCCCTAGAGTCCGAGTAGGTAGTGCAAGCACGGGTCTGCTCTAATGGTTAGAGGCCAGAGAGTTTTGATTTAATATGTGGTACACTTTATATTATTTTAACATATACTACTTTCATATCTTCGTTTTATTATTTTGGCTATCGTAGCGAAACAAAGAAAATTCTTTAAACAGAATACTTTCTACGAATAATAATTATATATTTTACCCAAAGACGTGGCGGAATAGAATATTTGAAACTGTGTTTGCATTTTTTCGGTGTGTGTAATACATTGAACTGGTTGGTACATTCTTCAAAATATTGGCATAGTCAAATGGGACAGGGGCATCGGCAACCCGCTAAGCATATAAGTAATGTTGTCAATACTCCTATCTGTCTCTCAGTTTATCCTTGGTCTTTCAGGTTCTGATATTTTATCAATAACATAAATCAATTTACTGTCACAAAAGACATAAAAACGGTGTAGTCCAACCCCCTCCCTCTCCATCCCCATACTTTAGCCATTCTTGTACGGGGAGGGTGTATTATTGTAGGTTTATACACGTTTATTACGATGGCGTACTTTTTCTGTCACCAATCTCTTGTTCATCAGAAAAACACCCATTCAAAATAAAGAATATACCAAACTCACAAACATACATACCGTAAGTGAGACGAATTCGAAACCATGACTTTATCTTTTAAGCCAAACATTAACTTCCTCACTTCTATATCATGTTTTAGTTAGAATCAATCAATTATATACATGATATTATACCGATTTGTAAATGAAATTAAGAATTTATTTATTTCTGGACTTACTAGCTAATCTAAATACATCATCGTTAAAGAAGTCCAATAAGTACATATATAAATACGTGCTAGTTCACATTTATGGAGTATACATCGTTCTTTAACTTTCTAAATTATGGAGTACAGTAAGTTTAACAATACGGAGATAAGTTAAAAAACTAGCGTTTTAGCCACAAATCGTTTTGACTCCCATGGCATCTACCCCTGTTCTGGGCGAGTCGTCTCTCGCCTGCCGCAGCGCCGCCACAGAACCAGCCCAGTGCCGACCTTCCGAGAAACATGAATCCCTCCGCTGCCACCAGGGACTTCCCGCCCCACCCTCGATACTCTCGAAGGGTCGATAGCGAGTCCGCAATCGATTAGCACCCACAGACGAGCAGCAGAGCGCGCCGCCTTGGAGGAGGAGCAGTGCTGAAGCTACTGTAGAACGGTGGCAAACGTGAAGTTGAGACACAAACGCTCTGGTGTAAGCACGCAAAACCGATAAATCTGTAAAGATAACAGCAACATGAGGAAGTCTTAGTAGGTACTAAATTTTCTCCGCCGGAAATGTAAAAAAATCTTTTCTGTATTCTTTAAACGTAGTAATAACAATTTCCTACACACAATTACGTCTTGTTTTCTGTGACGGAAAACTGTTTGCTGTAACGAGCAGATTTGGAAATGATTTTAAGATATTATCTTTCATTTTTCCCTAAGATATTAGGACATCGTATTTAGGTTTATATTACAGGCGTATAGAACGTGGGATTTCGCATATCCGGGGATTAAGCGAATTATAGGATACCGAATGATGAAATTCAATGTTTGTTGTCATATGATTTTCATTTTAGGCGATCCGTTGTATAGCGATTTGAAACGGTGATTTGAACACCGGCTGAACTAAGAGGAGTTGGTGGTGGACAATGAGAATTTGTGGCTGGTTTCTCGGCGTTCTCCCGTTTCCTTAGTATTTTATTCCACCACATCAACTCTTCACTTGTTTATCATCGACCTTGGGGAGGTGCGGTAAGAGGGACATAGATCACCCCAGTTATTCCCCTCTTACAATATATAGGCATTCATCTCGTTCTTTATAAGCGATCCTATTGGATACGGGACATACTACAGAAAATACATTCATATTATCTGCATATTGAGTGAAATATACTTGTCACGAAATAATCCTTAAGTGTTCAGAAATACTTTTTAATCACTTACCTTTGTGTATCCCCTTTTTAAACCAAAGATTCATTCATTTGTTCAAACTACTGTTCTAGAATTTTCACCGTGTTGATGTAAAAAACGAGGACGATCGTGAAAACATTGAATTGGTTGAAAATATTAAAAAGTCAGAACTGTGTGTAATTGTAAGTACAACAGATATTATTTTAGCGTAAAGGCACACACTACATTCTTCACAAATTTTGTTCTTAATAAAAAGGTAAAAATTCGTGTTATTTACATCGCAAGTCAGATGTCGAGAAGGATACGATAATTTTTTTTTTTAATTTGAGATTTTCTAAATTACAATATGCACTTGAATGTTTATACTGTGCCTTCTGCACAAAAAGAAAAGACTTTCAAAGATAAATTTCTTTTTCTGATATAATTCTACGAGTATCTGCTTGAATGTGTTTTTATGTTTATGTTATATGATTATTTTATATGGTGAATTTTGTATTTTTGTTTGTTTATCGGCTTGTATTTACCATGCTGTCACCGAATAACAAAATAACTCGTAGCAATAAACACCATCTATTGTATTATATTCTAAAATAGCGAATTCCATCAGGCATACAAGTTAAAATTTAAAAAAAAAATCTAATACTCTCTTCGAGCATTCTTTCTCATTGTCACGGTAAAATCCAATAATTAAGCGTTATTAGGTAACGTCCTAGAAATAGTGAAATTTTGGGTTCTTACCAGCTTGATAGTGAAAGTGTTGGTAAAAATGCTGACATGTAACATGATCAATTGGAATATGTTCATAATTAATTTTTGGTGTAATCTTCACAGTACTTACTCGCACTATCTCTAACCTAACCTAGCTGTATAATAAAGTATTTAGGTTATGTTAGGTTGGACTAAGTTACCTATTCATTCAAATGAAGTTAGGTAAGGTGCACATTGGTCGGGTAATAAATATATTATTTTTTAAAATAAAGGTGCATAATAATTTTGTCCTCTGATCGTAGTAAATATCTGCATTTACTCAGATGCCTCAGTAAAAGTTGGAAATGTAGTTTTTCGGACATTAACCAGCCGAAAATGATTTACCTGTTGTCGGGTTTTTGCCCTAACATATACTGCCTGGTGAACAACAAGTGCATTTTAAAAGAACAAGTGCATTCCGCTTTTGGAAGAGAATTTTTTCTCTTATTTATCACTCAAATCGTGGTAACTACTCTTAACAGTTTTTTAGCCAATCACCCTTGATGTACGAAGAAAGATATCAATGTTCAACAGAAACTTGTACGTAATAGAAATATTATTAATTTTGTACAATAGTGTTATAACATCACACAGTGTATATAATTTGATTGATTGGAATAACATCTTAATTCCAGATAAGGAGGAATAATATTGGGAACGATTTTTTTCTGAAACGTTACACATTAAAAATATATGTGTTGCTTACAATCTGATACAGATCGTTTATCTAATGTTTGTAATATTTTATGATACATATTTCTGCTTTATTGTTGATTGGTTTTGTTTACTGTTGTATAACAGTTATGTAATAAGGTTTTAGTGTATAATCTCCTGACGATGACTTGATTAAAAGTTGAAAGTTTGAGAATGTTGACTTAATGTTTAAAATACTAAGTCTACGGAAAAAAAGATCGTAAGATTAATTAATAATTAATGCAATGGTAGGCTTTAATACTATATTTATTTATGATTTATTTATTTATTGCCTTTTGGTGAGGTTCAGGCCATGAGACCTGCTCTTCAACTTAACCATTGGACTTGGGATAAGGAATTGGAAGGGAGAGATGTTGGGTTGCCGGGGAATGTGTGGTACCGAACCGATATTTTTCTCGACCTCACCTAGTTCGGCCGAGCAGAGTATGAACCCACGCTCTACCGCTCAGCGGAATTATGGAAGCGATGACGCTACCACAAGGCCACCGCTGTCGGTAGTAATATAATGTACAATAATTATTTGCTCTCCTCAATGAATGTCCACTTTCCTTTTTGTTCTGTATTCGTTATTCTATGTTTCTATTTCTCCTCATTCTTTGAACATACCGAAAGTCTTTCCTTTCACGTATTGTTGAGTAAAATAGCGTCCACACTAATTGAAATAGGTGAAAAATGACTTTATAGCAATGATAAAAAAATAACAGTGTGAGTTAAACTGATTATTTTAAGAAACAAAAAGAGTAAAAGGGAACGACAATTGAGATAAAAAAGGAAGGACGTAATAAAAAGAAAATTGTCTCAGAACAGTCTTCAACGATACCTGTCGATAGAGCGAGAGAGTTCCTGTGAAAAGAAAACTTCCCCCTAGAATGCGTTGCTCCCTCCGTCCACAGTGGCACACCACATCGCATCACCTCCGAGACCCATCACTGCGTCCCTCTTAACCGAACGACCCCTGTTGGTTGTAAAGCGAAGCTCGTCCGCGGGCTCACGCAGAGCCAACTAACGTCGGAGCAGCAGCGGCACTCCGCTCGGGGCTGTCCGCCTGCCTCCGTGCTTGCGCATCAGCCTGCCGTAGGGAGGAACGATGTTTGTGGTACCTTTTATGATCAGGCGTTTTGCGAGAAACATCCCTCAAGTAGGGTAACGTCCTCCGCGGCGCCACCGCAAGGCGAGACACGGCCTTAATGCATCCCGTTAACTTCCTCGAGGAGGCGGCAGGCGTTGCGCGTTCTTGAGTGAGATTGGTGCTTTAAGAACCAGACGCACTCCGTGTAATAGGATTAAAAAGAAAAAGTAACAGAATGAGAAAATTGAACAGAGTACGCTTACTTTACATCTGACCTCATTATGTTTGAAATCGTTTTAGCGTGTTATAATGCGCAATTTCATTGCACTGCTTAGATGCTAGGAGTTAAAACACAAGGGCATTTTTGACAACGGTTCATTAAAAACATCTTTCTTTAGAATTTGACACTCGAGTAATATCCAATACTGAGAATATGCTTTGTGACTTAACAATTTAACAAAGTATTATGTTAAAATGGATTATTTACACAAAATTCTTTTTTTCGAAAGATCATATTAAACTTGTATGGACTCAGATACAAAACTTAAAGATAAAATATTTTCCGAAGAAATCTGATTGATTTTACAGAAGTTGTAGGGTGTTTAAGTACAATCAGAACAACATTCATTTTTAGCCCTAGACCATTGGAATAACTAACTTATACTTATAAAGTTGCTGAAAGTACCCTGTAGTGTTTCACTTCGATTTATACCCAAATTTAAATTTACCTTTCAAAGGTCCTCCAAACGAAATGTTCATAAATAAAGCAAATTATTTAAATTAAGTTTAAATAACTTTATTAGCATCTTGTTAATTTGACTTCATTAAAGCAGTATTTTAATGTTATGAACGTATGTATACACCTCAAAGAAAAATAGTCATATTTCTCGAGTAAAGTGAATAATTCATGAGGTACTGAGCACGATGTACATAACCTAATTTAATCAAATAAGTCTGCGTGTAGCTTTTTCCGTTTCATGCAAAATGATACTCTCGTCCTCTTCACCTTTGAGAAACAAGCTACCTACCTACAGCACTTCTCTGATCAAGACAAAAGGTAAAATTTGAAAAGACAAGGAGACCATGTATCCTTCACTGTGGATTACAAGGATAAACGCAGCCATGTTCCACGTATTTGCTTGCTGGAAGCAGCTCGACTCGTCCGTCCTCTTCCCTCGACTCGCCTTTTATTTCAAAGAGCAGCTTGGTTCTGCCGTGAGAAATTTCCTCTCTTCAGGCATGGAAATACAATATTCCGGTTTCAGTAAATGCTTGGCATGAGATACAAGAAGCTTGCATACCTTCTGAGAGGGAGGTAATGAAACAAAATACTGAATATGGGAATGTGACGAAAAACATCGTTGTCGACGTAGACTTTTGGGATTCAAACACAGGTTGGTGAAGATGCATAGTACTTTACTGGTGTAACGTTCAGAAGTATCGCGTATCTTCGTGAACGTTATGTTTACAATCCTCTTTTGAACACCTCTGTCTCATGTTTTAAAAGTAAATGAAATGGGAAATTGTTCCTTTGCAATTTAAGACGTTTTTACACGTGATCCTGAATGAGAAACGAACGGGCAATCTGTCACTGAAGTTCTGTTTTAACGTGGAGAGCTACACAAATGTCATCAAATCTTATCAGAAGATCATCTAATGACTGGAAATAGTAATGAGACATCTGGTCCAAATCAGGAAAAGGAAGATAGGATTGACTAACCTAAGCCTAGAGGAACGTTTTGAATTACAGTATTTTATCCCGTCCCCTTCCTTCCCTCTCTCTTTATTCTTCAAAGTTAGGAGTCGAAAAATGAAGATGAGAAAGCACATGGAAATTTCAAAAAATTGTAATATTTATTATTGAATACAAGACAAATATTGCTTTTCTGTATCTCGAATTTGAAATAGATCTAGCTATCATCTCTATATATAAATATGAATTATCTCTACATATTTGCTTACGCTGTCTAAACGGTTAGAGATAGGTGACAATATAGTTCGCCTCAATTTGTATCGCTACAAAAAAGTCCGCGACAGCATATGTCTATCTACAAAGGTTAACCTAAATTATCGAAAAAGAGTTATTGAAAATTGACGTGTAAAATACTTAAACTAAAGAGAGTAATATATGTGGAAAAAAATCCTAATCCAATTGAATGCATTCTGTTTTTTGTGGATTTAGGAAAGATTGAAACTACCTTTAAATTGTAAAATTTGGACGAATAGTTTAGATTTTACAAGTATTTTTGTTCTACAAGCAGCCGCCGTCTCCGCTGCCACCGTCGTGTGTTGCCTCGGGAGGAGAAGACAAGCATTCGTGAAGCAAATATTTTTGACTTCCCATTTTCGACTATATTAAAACATTTAAAGAAAAGTTAAAGTGCAAAATAACAAAGACACGCGAGCGAAGCCGAGGCGGGTTGCTAGTCGTATATAAATGTTGCCATTCTTTCTCGTGAACCCAATTTCTTCAAAACGAGGTTGAATTTAGAGTAGAAATATGGGGTGCAGAAATTATGCAAGACAACAAAAATTTTGAAAAATCTTCTCAAGAATCCATGGGATGGGAAGAATATGCGAAAGAGGAAATCATGCGAATAATTTGTAAATATTTAAATTGATGTATTTGATAAGTCAGCCCATTATTGACCATATTTGAAACTGAAATGCAGTATCAGTAATGCGGTAATGATCTCTTCATGCGCATTTTATGTAATCGTTTTAATTGTTGTTTTAACATTCACACGTAATATATATGAATCTCACTTCAAGAAATCATTGTGCTAGAAATGTGATCATCAGAATGACTTTTAATTTGAAATATGTTTGCTTCCTAGTCCATTTCAAAGTCATGTTTCATACATTTAAAGTCTTGTTACGTGTATTTAAATTATATGCAATTTTTTTAAAAGATAATTGTTTGAATCGGAGGAAAAGAATCTTGGATTAGTAAGTTTTTCTTCGTATCTATGAAAATGTACGAAAGAGTTGTAACTCTCTCCTGACAGACGTGGTACGAAGTCTTACAGCAATACCGGTGCACGCGAAGCAGGATTAACGTGCTAAGCAGCTATCATCGTGTGCAGCCACAATATTCACTCAATCGCAATTACCATCGCTGAAAGCGAAAGTGAAAATCATAAACACGAAACTGTTTTGACCGTAACAGCATATAACAACTGCAAGTGACCCGTAAGTTAAGATCGTCGATGCAGAGAAGTGATTAAAAAACCGATATTTAAAATGTTTTTCATAAAAGCGTTCTACTTGAATGCATTTTTGGTTTCAAGAGATAATATTAGAAACAGCGGTAATATTGACTCATTCGTAAAGTTGTTCTTATCAAAGAAGAGAGAAAAAATAATGAAAAGAAAAAGATGGTAGTACTGCCAGGAATTGATGTATGCAATATTTTAATATAGAGAAATATTCAAATATTAAGAACGAAGATAACGTAAACAATAAAGAAGACGTCTTCCAGTATGTATTCCATAATGCGACAAGACAGAGGACATTAGAAAAAACAAAAGCGTGGTCGAAAATGCTAAATACGACCTTTTCAGCATTGCTAAAAGTTTATTTTCTCTCCCTGCTTTTCGAGCGTTATTTTGGTCATCACTAATCTGGGTCGAAACGTTGAGGGTGATAAAAGATTTTTTCGTCTACGTTAAATATCGTATATAAAATGAAAATATTTGCAGACCAAAATAGAATGTTGTAAATTTGACTTTAAAACATAGTCATTTATAAAGCAGGTATTCAAGTAAAATCGTCGTTAAACTTCCTCAGAAACTATCATCCTCTTCCGTCACTTCCTCCCCGTTTCCAGGTGCGTGCGTCTTTTAGGATTTCGCTCTAACGACCTGCAGAACGGTGAAAGTACCCGCTGCCTAAACCATTCCTGAAGACGAAGGATAAAATTCCACTCCTCTTACATTTACCCCTCCTTCCCTTCCTTCTGGCCGACGCAAGCAGCCTTCCTCCTCTATCTCCGTCATCGTCGTCGTTGCCTAGCTTCTTCGCGGTGGGCGGCGCCGCGCCGCGTCGTCCGCGGATTTACGACGTCGATTGTTTGCTTTGCTAACGACGTGCGCCATCCGCGCGCTCCGCCTCTTCCTCTCTCTCCCTCTACCACTCCTCCTCTCTCTTCTTCTCCCCTGCCACCTCGTCCGCTTGCGTGGATCGCACTTGCATCTTCGTGCTTGTCGCCTTGGATATCCGCCGCCCCCCACTTGAGAGCGGGGGAGGGAGCACCCGGTTTACAGACTTCCTTAGCGATGTGTTAACAGGGCAGAGCACGCGTGCTCATTTACGCAAAGTAACAGAGACGATTATGAGGTAGTTGCAGGGGTGTATTAGAATACTGTTATATTAATGCCAAACTAAATCTCATGTTAAAATATGTTAAAGGTGAGGTAAACCTTGCTCTAGTATTATAAGTCCTGATTGTCTGTAGAATTTTGACGGAGCATTATAATTTTACTGTAATGTATTTTATTAACTTCTGATTACGCACCAATTACAGTGAAATTTTCATTAAAAATGAATTATTTGGAATGACTGTTGAATGGAAATTGGAAAAAGTAATAGATGACATTATTTGAAATTTCAAAGGACTCTTCTTAAGGCGTTTAGAGCCTCTTCTTCAGGACATTTTACGGATACTCCTCAATAGCGTACAATTCTCCAAAGCGCACACATTTTTACTCCCCATAATTTTATTTTACATTAACTTCCCAAAAGCAGACATTTTCCACTAGTGGAAAAGTTATAAGGTCTCATGAGTGTGCGTTATAGAGAAGGGTCACTGTACGTACCTTCAGAAATATTTATCTCGTTCTCCAAAAAGTCTTCCATACTCTTCTCATTGAGGGATCGAAATTCTAGAAAAAACTTGATCATACTAGTATCACGAATCTTTCGGAGTTCCGTTAACAGAAAGAGGATATTTTAATTGATGGATCAATGAATTTTTCTTTTGTTTCTGCGACTTTCTGTATATTATTTTTCAATTTTGTTTAACATATTGAATGAATTTAATACTAAATGTTAGTTATTCTCCAAAGAAATTGTAATACATCTTATTGGTATATGTTTCATCAATTATATCGCATCCATCGTTTTACATTCATTCAGTCTAGTCTGTCTCCTTGTATGCGTATATTGATATATTTGTAAACCTCAACTCGTGGAAGCTTGAAACCTCCAAAGAAATCATTCAATTGAACAAATGATGAATTGTATCGATGTTATTTTCTTAAAAGAAACTCGATAAATTTTCCCGATAAATAGCAAGAAGCTAGCGTGAAATATTAGTTTGAGAAAATTGTCATAATGATTCACTATGAGAGTCGTGAGATAACACTATGTAGGAATTTTAGATAGCGACGATGGGTGCATCTTTGATTTCATTCAAAAGTGCGAAAATAACAAATGACAGTTCTTGTGGAAGCAATTAAAATTAAGCATATTATTATTCTAAACATAACGAAAATAATTTTATCATAATATGAATGATAGATAATGGACGATAATAGCTACAACATTCATAGTACCAAGTGCGACGTAAATTACAAGATGAATCATGTCGGGGCGCGAACCCTGAACCAAGTAGCGATTTACTACGGCGTGGATTAAAACGCGCAACGTGGCAGCGTATGCGTTCAATTATAGCGCCGGTCGTGAAATACGCGCCATTGAATCTGGTGCAGTAACTCACCCCGAGAGTGGAACACTCATGTAGAAGCAAAGCATGCAGAAGAGGTCACCGTGTTCATACTCTTTCAAAACTCAACTTACGAACTAGTTGATTATCGAAAAGATAAATTTTGCGTGCCGTCTAATTTTTGTCATCGAACATACGGTGCATAGGAATGGCATTTTTGAGCAAAACTACATGAACAATTATATGAATATAGCTGACTATAAAGTTTTTACGATTTCTTGTATCTACGCCAAATATTCTTCTAAACAGGAATCCTCAGAAAATTTCACACCCCTAAAGATGGTTCTCGTATTTTTACTTATAATAAAATGGTTACTTTTTAGTTTTTCTTTAGAATTTAGTTTCTTAACCCAATCCCTAATTAGTTTAAAATTAAATTTCTCGTATATCCTTTTCCCAACACAATTTTTTTCTATTTTCCTTCCTCCTTTTCGCAAGTTTCAAGCATAGTCAATACATACATTGTCAATATCTAGTGTCAAGTTTATTACCATCTATCAACCAGTAAATTTGTAACATACTCATCATTTCTTTGAAGTACATAATTCTAGTAACATAATGTAATATATCTCAAGTTTTCTCTTTGACTATAAATTTGTCCCAACATTTAGTATCTGCTGTATTTTGAGTCCAATGTTCTACAAAAATACACAATTTTCACTTCTAAAATTTCACTCACAAACTAGATTGACCATTACTTATTTTCCTTCTCTACTCTAAGAAATATAACCTCTAAAAACTTTCAATTCGTTGTGAAGTTTTTGCGTTATACGAGATCAAAGATATTTTTAAGTCACCGGTGAAATTTATCTTTTTTACTAAATCAGCAAAGAAAGGGATTAAGGAAACTAATGTACGAATGTAACCCATCAACGTTACTAATATACTAAAGACCCATTAATGAATAACATAAATGGCGATTTGAGAAAGGATACTTGTCCAAAATTATAAAACTTTGGCGAGTGGAGCGGGAAAAGGAAAATGAAAGATATTCACAATTAAAAATTGTATTTTAAAAATAATTTCTTCAAATTTTATGTTTTGTTTCTATGTGATTGTGGCACTCATTATGCATAAAATGATATTACTATTAAATAATCTTCGTTTGGAAGATCACCCAGGAAATACGGCGTTTTTGAATTCTTCCAGTCTGGAGCTAAGATTTCAGGAAATCTTTTATGATAATGTAATTATAGTGCTTTTTTTGTGGTAATGTATTTTTAGAGAAGAGGCACACCGAGACACGCATTGCCGCTGGGACTCGACAACAAGGACTCGCCTCCATGCTCTGCGTACACGTCGAGTAGCTTTATCGGTGCAATTGAAGGGAATCTGTGTCGAGCGGCTTTTGCTAGTGTAGTTGACACGCGTCGAAATGAATGGTGTGTCGGCTCTAGACCGCTAGCGCCGCTGCATCCCGTGATTTACTCGGGAAAAACGTCTCGTGTGTTTCACACCCCCCAGGGCTCATTATACTCAGTGTCACTGGTGCGGACGGCGAGGGGAATTATGTAAGCGAAGGCAGTGAAGACCGCGGAGGTGTGGCAGGAATGAAGGGACTGGGGGAATGTGTCGCCAGTGCAGTCAGTGCAGTCGTGTAGCAGGCTGGTTAATAATTGTACTCATTTTTTCTGACTTTCAATTGATAATCTTATGAAACGAATCTTTATGAATTTAATATGAATATATTCTTTACAATAGGTCAATAATTTTCATCACGTAATTGAAATATTCGACATTTTAGAAAACACCAGTTTTTTTCGGACATTCTTATTTTCCATATAATAAATTTATTATGCCTTACATGTAAAGTAAAATATTATAACAACATTTTAGTACTATATTATTATAAAGTTTAAACAATTACAGTTATATAGAGTAACAGAAAATTCCAGAGATTGCTAGTGAAAAACAAAAATGATATCGCGTGCTAGCAAAAACAAAAAGGTTCAAATTCAGTAGCATTGTTGAGCATAAAAAGAAAACGAAATTTTTTTTTTTTCACAATGCCTGTTTCATAATAACTTTCTTTGATTTGAGAATGGTGAAGTATTAGTACTCTGTCGAAATACTTCACATAAGTAGAAATACATTACTGCGAACAGGAATGAAATTAAGTTGGTGGAGTAGACTTGAAAAGAACGCATTGTGCAATAAACGTTGCGGTTTTGCGGAATGGAATATCTCAGTTCGAAATAATTGTATTCTATTCGTAAATATTGGTGTAAATAAAATATTTATCCACATCTTTCAATATTTATTTTCAATATATTTATTAATGTAATGTTAATGTGGGAGAGCGCATGACTTATCTTTCAGCGTATAATATTAATTCGTAAGCAAATAATTAACTTCTGTGCACTGTACTTAGAAATATATTAGGCCTTTGAAAACATTGTATATATCTTTTACTGTAGAAAATTTTAGGTAATTATTTTGTGTAAGAACCATAATTAATGCACGACGCACAAATACCTTATGTGTGCAATAAAGAAATATTTTTTACTCATGCCCTTAATATATGGATTTGATATGGATAGTACATAAATCTAGATGTTAACTCCTTGATTTAAACTAAAAATATGAACAGAAATAGCTAATTCAGTTAACATGGCTTTCATTTTGACGAATGTATCCCTTGGGTATATTATTTGTGTTCCTCGCGAGGAGATTGTGGAAAACATTCATAAGGCTCCCACCAACCGATGAGATAAGGGTAAAGAATTCTTACTAAAAGCTATACACACTCATTGGTGTCTTGAACCCTATCTGATCCGGTTATGTATCCTTTCTCCTTTGTGGAGTCATATACCGCTGAACATCTACCATATCAATTTCACTTAATGTTGTAACATCACCGTCTCGAGGGTAGTAATTTAAAAATGTATTGAAAACTTACATATTATGTTTTGAAGTAACTGAAAACATAATTTCATCTTAGAATAACAACCTCGAGAACTTTTAGGGCTAAATTTCTTCCTTCCCGATGCCAATGTATGATGTGTGACGGTTTCCCAATCTGTATTATAATATATTCTCCTCAAGATTTTTTCGTTAATGGAACGTCTTAAGCTACCTTTAGCACCCATATCTAGAACAAACCTGTGAGAGATGATACATAGTTGATCACTACTTGTATTTTTGCTATCAGATGTTATATAAGTCTCTCTGCTTACTTTCCCTTCTCAGTTACATTTTCTATAACCGTTTAAAGTATAGAAGTTCTTTCTTCACCTTTCTTTTTTGTTAGCATCCTTTCATTTTGGCTAGGAAGATTCTAGACCATTGGGGTGACACTCGCTATTACCAGACTTGTGTTCTTCGTTACCGATTTGTTGAAGCAAGCGATCCTAGAGAAACTGTCATTTTCCAGTTGTAGTTGGAAAATCTCAAACCTCCATCCCATAGACTAGGATAGACTGCACTTATCTCATCAGCTTTTGTCTATTTATTTGTCTCTATTCTCCAACTTGTTCATTTATCACTTGAACAGGGAGACATTCAACTCTCATTGTGACAGTGGACTATTCGTCATTCTGTTTTGTTTTGCGCAATCTATTTCTGTCTTGATCTATGTATTCTGCGATCGATAGAAATGCATTCAGATGGTAACTATGAAAACAAAATTGAAGCTCATATGCTTTTCCTCGAGGGTTCGTGCACAGATCACAGATGCTAGATCGACGGCATAGGGTCCTCGGGCATCTTCATTTTGGAAATACCATTTTAGTCGACGTTCCTTACCAATAACATATCCCTGCGTTGCCCGAACTCTAATATCTGTCAGGGCAGGGCCGTCTCGTACAAGAGAACTGAAATTAGTTAATTCTTTAACATCCGATAACATAGTTCTGGTTGCCATTGAATATAGGATATCTGCCAACTTAACCAAGCTTAGTAATTATTCTCTGGGACCTCAGTCATCTTTCATAGAATTTCAATTATCATGCACCCGATGCTATCCAGGTTTTTTGGGATGTTTTTCTAATTTTCAGGGTGATCTCTTGCTGGTTTTAGGGAGAGAGAGCTTAATAATTTACATGTGGCCATAGTCATGTTTTACCTGCTTTTTAACAATAATGTAGTTACTTATGCATAATAGTTGAACCCGAAGATGTTCAGGTCATTCCAAACGAGAATATTTTAATTATTTTCGGCTCTTTAAATCTTCCTAACATGGGCAATGTTTAAGTAAATTGGAGAAGTAAATTCGATAAGAAAATGATTTTGGATAAGCTAAGTTGGATACACTGGGGATTAAACCACACACTATTCTTTTCTTCTAAGATTTAGAAGAGAAAAATATTTCAGATCGTTTTCTTTGAACATGTGTAATATCATATAGATCAGTTAGTTTTCATTATTCTACGACCTCGCGCAGAAGCTTAATGTTAACAAGTCTAACTATTTTATTATCATATGGTCAGACAGTTATGAAATACTATAAAAATTCAAGAAGTAATAGTTTAGTTCATATAATCATTGTATTTTGAGAATCGTATTTTAGCTCAACTTCTTTCATTTGTGCGTACATTGAAAATAATGCTATGGTTAGGTTCAGGTGGTACAATAATACTGATATCCGTTAATTTCATGTTAGTTGAAAGATACGAGAAATGAACAAATGAAACCAGAGGGAGATGATTTCATTCGTCTGATACATTACAAAGTTTCTTTTACAGAACAAATACTGCATTTATTATAAATTTGTTTATGAATATATGTATAATTTTAGTATACTAATATTAGAGTTAGGAGTTCTTAACATTAACATTCTACGTGTGTTGTGATGTAGAAAGAAAAATTTACCTCATATTGATAACGAAAAATTTAATAAATGAAAAATCTTTTTAAAAACAAGCTTTTATTTAACACTTGAATTAAAAGGAAAAAAAACCCATTGGGTTTTCTATTAAGGTAATGCAATACCAAAAGGCAATTCCTCCATTCATATTTCTCATTAGTATATCCTAAAAAATGAACCTACATACTATCTTTGCTGCTGAAAATGATTTAATATTTTATGTTATATTAATTTTCTTCAAAAAGCTTGTCGCGCGGTGTGTTCATAAATGTAGTTCAGACATTGACTGGCTGGTAAGTAAGTACTTGCCGAAATGTGTATTTTCTTTACACTTCGCGCGTTAAGATTTTTGTGAGCAAATAACTCAGCCTAAAATGTTAAATCATTTTCAGCGATACAGATAGTAAGTATGTTTATTTTTATTCGGATCTACTAATTCAAAATGTGTATGGAGGTATTAGCTTTCGGCATTGCATTATCTGAATAAAAACGTAATTCAATTTCAGTAGTTTCGTAACAAGGATGAAATAAAAAGCTTTTATAAAAAATTATTTTTATGTATTGGGTCAATCCGTACTAAATGATCTAGAGCATGTCGCCGCACTCCCTCAGAAAAATTTCATCTTTTTTGTATTGTTTCTAGTATTTTTAGAGATTTGAAAAATATGATTCAAAAAAATTTACCATATTTCTCCCGTATTTGTTATAATTTGTACCACCTAACGACGACTTCAATCAAAAGTAAAAACGTTGTGAGCTTTTAATCACAGAATATACTTTTCGTCCATAAAAGGTTGTAAGTCATTAATTATTTATATAATTTGATTATATAAAGGACGTTAATTGTGGTAGAATTTATGAATCATGAAAAGGATCTCATCTGTGATTCTATGACAATTATTTTGAGATATTTTTAGAAAATTAAATATGATGAAAAATTATGACAAAAAATTAACAAATTATTACAATATTCATCCAAAATTTCTGCGGAAATAACATAACGGTTAAAGTACCAGTGTAACAGTATGAGTACGGCATTTTTTATAACTATTATCGTTTATAATTCGGGTTCTGTCGACAAGGATCTACTGACAGAGATACTGCTGACTCATGTGCCCGAACGTGTAACTAATGTTTAATAGCATTAAAATAATTACTGTAAATTTGTATACTTTATGAACGTTTTTTGCCAAAATAGCACTACTGTAGGATAAGCACCTCTGATAAAGTGTGAGAAGTGTGAGCACACCTGTTATTGGTCAATAAAATTATAAAAAAATATCACGCCTACTTTTATAACAATTTTATTTATTATATTTGATACTTAGTTGCTAAATTATATTTATGTTTTATAGAAGCATATTGTTGCGTTTCCGGGGTTTTAAAGTTGACTATTCATATATACCAACGCTAAAAGTTTTAGCAATATTTGGAAAATAATATCTTTGCTTTCAAAAGAATCTGAACGTTATAATTTTTTCAGTAGTTTATAATCATGGAGATCTTTAAATCCTGTATATATCATATTTTTATCAGGTTTCCCAACAGAGTTATAAGCCTTCAAAAACTGAAAAAGAGACATGTCTCAACGATGAAATTATTTGCACAATATATATGTATACGCGTGTGGTTGCACAAAAAGATTTAAGTCTGAGACTTTATCGCTTTCCTTAGTAAATTGCTTTCGAAAACCCAAATTTATTCATTTTCAAACGTCTATTTCAAGACGCGAAATCAATCAGACGTTTTTAGAGCTATAGAAATTAAATATATGTTGAAACTCTAGCGTAGAATGTGATAAACACAATATCAGTAACTTTAAGGCGCTAGACCAAATCAACCATGAGATATTAAAGCTTACATAAACGCGTCCAAATGCCAAAAAACGGTGTGCGCGGAAGAACAAAAATGGCCTCCATTTTAAAACCAGACATGGTAATTTTTTAATTATGTTTTTCAACTGTCCAATAATACTAGAAACAACACACAAAAGATGAAATTTTTCTGAGGGGTTGTGGAGACACTATAGTTTTTTCACTTGATCATTTAAAATGGATTGACCCCATTATTTTGTACTTCTTAATATTAGAATTTGTTGTTTATGTGTCGTAATACTTAATCTTGCTTGTTCACGTGTTTACAATACTAAAAAACCTTTTAAACACAATCATTTATTTAATATAAATGTAAAAGCGTCCGTGTAGTACACGTTCTGATAGTATAAACATCCTTTTGAGAAACGATCGTAATGATAAGGAAAGGAATTCCTTCGTTGTTCGTAATGATACTGCACTGTCATCGAGTTTATATACATGCGTGCCAAATTTCTGCTCAAATGGTTGATGGGAACTGATTCAAAATTGTTGCAAGATTGACTCCAAACATTCTGTCTAACAGGTGAAGTTAAATAAAAGGATGTAAAGCTTAACCTGCTTATAATGAGTTAATTTACTAATAAACATTGCGTTCTTTTTTAGCTAAACTTTCGATTTTCTTATCTCTGTTCGATTCTTCTTCGGTGATAGAAGTCCACAGACGACGCGTGGCATCAGACTCATCGCCAGAAGTAACTACACCTCAGATGCACACAACCTCATTCTTAAAGCAAAAAGAAGTACGAATTCTCCAGAGAGCCTTCTTTTTTAATCTTGCTCCTCGTCTATGCCGAAATGAGACCCCAAACAGACGTTCCTTCTGCCTCTCCCTCCTCTTCAAAGACTCTACTTCATCCCCGCCGTCTCCTTACCCTCTGCCGGTTCTCGTCTTTCCCACACCCCCTTCTCATCTCTTCCAGTGAGATATTAGCATCAGAGCGTGTCTCAGCGTGCGACACTCACCCGCCACCAACTTTCTTGCGTTATTAATCTCCCGATGTAGCCAGCGGCCCGGCGTTCTTTAATATCTGTTACTATGACAGCTTTCCAAAGTGCGGCAGGGAGCAGAGAAGCATGGATGGGAGTGGGGAAGGGCTGGGAAGACAGAAGAGTACGAGGTACCGTGAGAGGCGGAGGCGGTGGACACGAGCGCCCAAGCAGGCTTACCAACCGGCTCATTTACTCCTGGTACAAGGCGATTGTTCTGAAGAAATCAACAACTACATTTTGTCTGTATCTTATCGCTTAATAACAAACCTACTAAAAGTATGTTCCACTGTTGAATATAATATACTGAAATTCAGAATTTTACTTTTATGGAGTACTCGTTTCTTAGGTTACTTCCAGGGTAGAAATAATATAATACTGAAATCTTCGAATGACGTGAGTTTTAGTACGATGTAATGGAAAATATTTAAAATAACATTCCACTCATGAAGCATTGGACACCAAGAACATAGATATAACGAGCTTGTATATGTATTTGTAAAATATGAAATGTATAATAAAAAAATGTTTCTACACACGTATTCATATTCAAATGTAACAATTCTCGTAGATTTTGGTGGTGACAGGAAATACATTTTCAATGATTTTAATTCATTTCCAAATATCTTTTAAATTTAATTTCTTTCTCGAATACTACTAAGCACGAATAAAGGCTTCGCATTTTGTACGCACTAGCGCCATTCTAGTTCGTCTGTTGGCAGCTCTGCGAAAGAAGAAAAGCGGGGAGACAACGGGGGCGGAAGCGGCGATGTTGGCGACGACGAAGCAGGGCAGGGGTAGGAGCTCCTCGCCATAAATCAACTTCCTCAAGAAGCGCGCAAGTTTCTGCTGGCAGCGAGCAATCTCTTCTTGTAGTCGCAGAGGTGGTGGATGCGAAGTCGGCGAGGAGGCGAGGGAGGTGCGGGAGAAACGCGGGTGTGGACGCGTATTTACTGTGGCGTTCAACTTGCGAGAGACAAAGACGGTCTCCGGAGTCTCTGGTTGGCCGCTTCAGTCACTGCATTGCTGGCGCTACCTTTGCTTTGCTGACGGGTCTAACCTAATTTAGCCAACAGTTTTGACCACTATTTGATTTAGCAATGCAACCCAATGAAGTCAGTGATGTTTTACCTGAGTCTTTTATAGAATGGATTTTTGAAGTCTTGTTATTTTTCGACATACGAATGACACTCGATAAATTGAAGTAAAAATAGTATTCCCGACAAAAAAGTATATTTATGACTTATATTTCAGTTTTTCTCGTACTACATAATTCCTTTCTAAAACCACATATTCCTTCCTGTACCACTAAATTTCTTCACATATAACTATACCATACATGGGATACCACTATAGAGATATTCATGACTAAGAAAGTCGATTGGAATGATGAATTATCATGAACATTTGAAATTTTATTGCCACGAATCAATATCGATTTAACCTCATCAGAACATTTCATTGTTATTCTGGTTTCTTGTTGGTAGAGTACTGACGTTTCTGCGTCTTTCTTGATTTCTCTTTTGAATGTTGAGGGAGAATGCGTTTTTTAGTTTTGAGTATCTCAAGATCTTCTGTATGATATCCATTCTTCGTAATAAATGGTTGGAGTTCATTATGTAACGACTACGAAACTACTTATCTACTAATAATCTACTCTGCACGAAAAGGTAGAATTACAATCCAATGTAGATCTTTACTCAACGTCTAGGGGAACCACATAAACGTGAGTTAACACTTCTAATGACGTGGTCAAATGACCAAGTGTACCTCAACAGGTCCTGCTGTAAGCCTACGTGGTTTCGCGGATACACAATTTCTTGGTCTCAATTCAAAAGGAGTTGGAAATTGACCAGTATTCCACTTTAGTCGATTTAATCTCAGATATTTACCTAATACTCATTTTAGAGCAGACAGAGTAGGCCTGGGAGTCAGTCTGAACGTGGAAACCACTCTGGAGGAAGTTAAATCCTATTACTTCACCGGAACTGAACCCTGCTGTCCAGTCAACCGCTCAGCACTCTTCCAACTAAATAAATGACTCCCATAGTACCTCGAAACTTCCAATGTGAACAAGATATCATGCCATGATGAAAGTAAATAAATATTGAATCGGCTCCAAATAATATTTCGGTTTTTCCCTTTCATTTCATATTCAATATTAATAAATTAAACGGGAAAAGTAACTTCGATCTTCCGTTTCTCTTTCTTTATCTCACTAAACACTGCAGCAAGAAACGCTCCCCTCCCTCGTGCATCTCGTCTTCCGTTGCTTTCTTGTTTAATTTATCTGAGACTGGAGCAGCGCGGGTGGCGCGCACGACGACGACGTAGCCAACTACGGCGACGGGCAAAAATCAAATATTGTCAGAAGTTGGTCCTGTAGGAGGCGGAGACAGTCGCGGCGGCGCACGTGAAGCTGGGAGTGGAAGAGGCGGGGAGCTGCAAACAAGTTCAGTCTGTTTCCAAGGAATCGTCGCCACCGTCTAGCAGACAAACTTGTCGACACAGGGAATATTTCTTTCTCGGTTTCGGAAGCAATTTGGACGAGGGTGGCTGTGATGTGGGGTAGGGTTGGGAGTGGTTTAGAGGAGTCTCCTAAGGGAAACATCGTCGCTACATGCGATCTGGGTCGGAGTTTTCGAGATTGACTCGAGTATCGTTTCCGTGCTTTGGGGGGAAACATTGAAGTGACTTCGGTGTTTCAGCATGTGAATGGGAAATTTGTTAAGTCGAATGAACGGTTTCCTATAGAAGAATAACCTCATAACATTTTGTTGAATTAGTATTTCGTAATCTAATGGGTGCTTCTAGTATTAGGAAGAAATTCTGGAGCGCGTAACAGCAACGACATAAAATATTTCCCCGTAGTTCGATCTCAAACCAGAATTTGCTCTTATTACGAGTAAGTTCCTTTTTTTCAAATTAAGTATATTAAATTATTATGGAACAAAAGAGTATCGAAACGATATACGCCATATGTCATATCTATTCCTATTGTCTTCCACGTGGTCATATGCACTATGTAACTGCTTTTCGACAATAAATTTATTATTATTAAATAACAGCAGTTTTAAATCAATAACTATATTTAATTAACCTGAAAAATATTGTCATGGCAATTGTCCTCTCGTATTAGATATTTATGCTGATAAAATTACAGTTCAGTAATGTTTGTAATTTTTTATAAGGATTTATGATTTATTTGTTTCATGTATTTTATGAGATACTTAAATATATTAAAACACTGTATACCGTTTCTTACTATTACTGTTAAACTGAAAATATTTTTTGAGATATCTCGCTGCGTCCACGCATGATAAAGGTGAATACAGTAACACCGACATTGTTCACCGTCTACCGAGCAGAGGAAGGGGTGACTTGAGTTGTGGCTGTGGTCGCAACAATGACGACGTGGTGGTAGCTGGAGGTCGGGGCAGTGAGGCCACCTAATCCATTGGGTGTTTACGTTTCCCAGCAGTTTCGTCCGCAACGTCGGCGGCACGCGCGTGGCGGTCGCACCAACTAATTTATCAAAACAGCCCAGGGCTTCCCTTCACCCCTTCGGTTGCTCTTGCCATTACTACCACCCTCACCACCATTGTTGCTGTCACCACGGTCTACGACAATCGCGTGACCTCTAGGTCTCCAGCGTCATCACAACTGTCAGTATCATTTGTATTCCTCTTCCATTACTTTCACCATAAACATTAGATTTTGTTTCATACACCGGAAACATGTACACTATGTTTATTCATTTATTTATTTACTTGATAACTATGAGTATTGCTATTCTCATAAAACTGTGAGATCTATGATAGCTATGAGTATTGTTAACCTAAAACATCTGTGGCGATATATAAACATTACAACATACTGCCCTTCAATGTTATACTAAATTACTACTTAAAAATTTATGCAAAAAGTCGAAAACAGGAATTATTACGATTTATAATAAACACAAGCATTGAGCTTTTTGTGCTTTACATGTAAACAAAAAATGGTGACTTTGTTAACTTAAAGTAATTACAAATAAATATTTCAATATGCAAAACATGGAACATAACTCAATGAGATAGTCTCTTAAATACGTAATGCCACAGGAGTCACCATAAATGTTAGCGTTTCCGATGTTGACACTGTCCTCGTCTGCTTTTTTCAGTTCTGCTGCTCCTATAGCCGTCGCTTCAATGAAGGAGCGTCCCGCCCCTGTAGTCAAAAGCCACCGCTGGGCCGCGTGCCCAGGATTAACCACAACTCCCCTACCCTCTGCGATCGGGGATACGTCATCCGCTGCCACCACGCCGCCGTCCGTATTCTTCTGCGGCTGGATGGTCATAAATATTTTGGAATAACGTTTATGAGCCACTTCTGGGCTTCGCCTCGTAAATCATTAGCTAAACACGAAATCACGAGCCAATGCCGGGCTCTGGATCGGCTTGCGAATAGGAAGTAGGAGGCTGGATGAGAGATTCTATCGAGGAATATATAATGCGTGATAGTGGAATACATTGTTAGAAAAAATATTTGAATTTTAATGTGAGTGTACTGGAAGTCCACTTCAAATCAGCAAAGAAAATGACATTACATAAGTTTGAAATTTCACTGTACATTAAATTTCATATCACTGCATTCAAAAACTGACGTACGCTCAGTCAGAGGTGTTAGGAACGAAGATGAATCGGCGGGAGAATGTTGTTGGGGTGGGTGATGTAGAGATATTGTGTGGTGGAATTATTAGACAGTATTGCGAGAACACCTGCTGCAAACACGATTTGTCCAACATTAGTAATTTTATTTGGACCCGGCACGGTTAGAAGCCGCGTTATCGGAGATGGAAAGGAGTGCTCTAGCGACTATACTACGGTACGCCGTGAAATGCTTCATCATTATAGCGGTTCACATCGAATGTTTATTTACATGAAAAAAAAATCAATTCGGCATCAGACATTTTCAGACATGTTCTTTCATATAAAAATGTATATCTAACGTATATGTTAATATTCTGTCCTCCATCTTATTATCGATCACAGAATTTATATTGGGTTATGGTTATTTCCACGGTATTATCTGAGTCTTATGTTGTTTTTAAATTATGTGTAGGAGATGTTTGTATTTGTTAGCATGTTGGAATGTCGCAATTTATTTTACTAGTTGGAATGTTGAAGAATGAATCTGGAGTGAGTAATTACAAGTCCTGATGAAGATACGAAATGTATCGAAAGGATTGACGAGTAACAATTGTTTCTTTGTAAAATAAATTACAAGACGTTATCTCATCGTTCATGTTTTTATTGTCGCTAAAACTGCATAACAGTCATCACCAGTAACAATAGAAAAACATGTACAACAATATTGTCAACTTCTTACAATAACCATGTAATTGTTTCTATCTTTACCTAAACTCAAAAACACATTTCCCAATACTAATATTTTATGAATATTATAGTATTACATGTATATATGTAGTAGAATTTATATGTATCTCCACATATATAATACATTTAAATAAATTTAAAAAAATGTAATTTATACATTTACGTTAAATGAATTATGAAAATTTAATGTACTTTTACATAAGACCCATTAAAGATCCTTAAGACATTAAATTCAATGTACATTTACATTTATTTCACGTCAGATTTTGGAACATTAAATTTCATGTAGTAAAGTACAGTACAGTAAAAATACATTAAAATTCCATACATTTTTATCAGTGAAGTCCTTTTCCAACAAGAAGTCCTTTTACTTCTAATAAGGATCATTCGGTTATAAAGATATTACAATAAGTGAAACCAATTGGAGATGAAGTGACATAAAATACTGTTGCTATTGTTGAATTTACTTTTTAGTCAAATAAATTACACAAAGTATTTACGTCGTGTGACCACTTGAGAATAGATCAAATGACTACCCGGGAATCTACCCCGCGACTGATCATTGTCATCCGCCACACCATTCGATCGCCTTCCGTAATTTTTCACCACTTCCATCCAGATCGAAAGACCTCGAGCGGGATGTATGTTAGGCTCGACTTCTTTGTATCTGATAAGTCATAGCATGTCCACGAGAAGGTACAAGGCAAAATATACTTGTCTTTAATCTGTTATGAAATTGTCTTCCGAAGATACCAATATAATATATTATAGGTATCTGATTCTTTAATTTTCAAAATTAGTTCTCTGCTTATCTGAAATTAGAGAGGAATAATTTTATCGATTTTTTGTACCATAAGCAAAATCCACCTTTTTTTATAAAAAGATGGATTGCTTTATCGAACAATTAACACAATGGGGTTATGCTCGAGCGTGNTTTTTTTTTTTTTTTTTTTTTTTGTGGGGCTTTAGGGCTCGTCAACATCAAAGGTCATTAGAGCCCAACTGGATTGGAGATTGTGCGTTTAGTACAATAAGGAAATGAGGTTTGCTATGCCCCACCAAGCAGAATCTTTCTCCAAAAATATTTTAAAACAAATATAAGATGATTGTTGCATTAAAAAAATTCTTTTTTCATATAAGTGAGTTAAAAAGAATCTGGAACCACAGGAGTAAATCGGGTTCTTCAAGCCCCAACCCATATGAGATCTGGAATGATATTAGAATTTAATGGTGAATGGTTAGTTTTATTTATGAGAATGATGAGTGTAATTTTTAATAGAAAATATTTGATAAGAGTATCTTAATGTAATTTTAATTACTATTTTGTTATTTGAGTACACAAGGCGTTACTTGGTTTCCGTTTAGTTAATACTCGTGTACTATATTTAACTTTAAAAACGTATGTATCATTAGTATTGAATTTAAGAACTTTCTAATATCATTAAAATATCTAAAAACTGATTTTGAAATTTTCTCTATTTTATTTTTATGTGCGAGAAAAGAGGGTAGAATTCTTTTTCGATTTTTTGTCGCTAACAACCCCTGAGCGTATTCCCACTCCTACCTGTTCTACACCAATGTATACTAATGGACTATCAAGAACTACGAATATGAAAGAAGTATAAGATTATCCTATTTCCGTTTAGTATAATATTAGTTTTTAGTATTCTATAATTTTCATAGAATAAACAATATGTTGACTTTTTACAATGTGTTTTTGAGAAAATCCAGACTTCTTCAGCAAAGTGAATGATACCGTAATAACTATCCAAAATATCTAATTTATTACAACAATAATGCAGGTTATTTTTGTAATACAATTTGTTGTGTCGGAGATGTAAACACGGTGTATACTGTGTACGGATATATGCAGTATACGTTTAATAGGGACTCTTTTGATCCATTCAAATTCTATTATTTCGTATTTCATGATTCAATTTTATTTTACATTCTTCCTGCGTACTAATACATTTCAAAAATGTTTAAATCCAAGTTGTGCAAAGCCGTGGTTCTCAGTTAGCTCGGTATAAAAATAATATTTTTCCGACTCAATCATCGAGAGACGTGAAGCAATCGGTTAATTTAAGTTAAAAATATCTTTGCTCTTTCGTTGATATGTATAACCACATATGACAGTTGATTAATATCTACATCTTTTCCACCCATATTATTGTGCACAGTTTGCTCTTTCTAGATTTATAACAGGAGATTCGGAAGATGGCAAAGTAATAATTTAGAGAGGAAAGCCTTATGGTTGCAGTTAGGGGTAAGATATACCGTGGGAAATTTTTATTTAAGTATTTATAACTTACGAAAGAATGGATTTCCTCCTATTACAGTCATCATGTTGAAGAACGTTAGTATATCATGAGAGACCGACATTGTGAACTGAACGAGAGATCGGAAGTGTTGCAACACGTAACAAAGCATTAGGGATATCTCAGTCAAAAAACACGGCAATGTATTAACATATCTACGAGTAGTAAAAGTGCATGAACACATTTGGACTACAAAGAAAATAGGTCATAAATATCGTGAATCACATAAAATCTATGTAACAGTAAATACCCAGGTACAATACAAAATGCATGAAATCTACGAGGTAACAATACCAATTACATATAACTGATTAGAATGAGACCAAATATTTTCTCAAGTTAGAGCTGTATTTTGTTTTCTTTATTATCAGTATGTACTACATATAATTAGCTTTTGTTGGGCGAGTAATGATGAGTACTTCCGACGAATTACTTACATTCATATAAGGGTACTCATTATGATGATAAATGACCTTCTTCTGCACGTCCATGTGCTGTTTTGACTATGTTGAGTGAATAAAGAAACCTGCGAAGATCAGTTCAGTTAACATTTTTTTAAAAGTTTAATAATTTTTTTATGGTTATAAATTTTCAATTTTGGATGTACGATATGAAATCTAGAAAAGTTGAGTTTATGAAAACCGCATTAAGATTTTGAGAACGATATTATTGTAGGAGTTATTCTTCTACGTACAATAAAATTCCACTAAATAACTTCTCAGTAGGTAACATTTTAATACAATCAAAATTAAATGTAACATTGAAAGAAAACTTTATGCGGAATTGTACATATTTCTTCCGTGTACCCTACACGTGGAGAAGATATGTGATGAACGTGAGTTATGCAGAAATGGTTAATGCATGGTGTCGTCGATTCGCCAAGGGTCTAATGCCAAATGTTGTTTAATGAACTCTATATTAAATAAAGTTTGCCTTTCTGATAGGTGATGAAAACGAACATTGCTTCTTGATTTCTTCCTCAATAATAATAAACGGATGACGCTATCACTTTGCCTTATACGTCGTGTCGCCCAGTAGCCGCGATGTACTGATAACACCTATACCGGTAGCCGACGATCCACCTGCGCGTGAGTCCGCAGACAAATTATTAGGGAATTAACAGCCGCTTAGGGCTGCCATATTTACATAGGGCGCGGCGGGCGACCAGGTTACGGCTCCTGATTTGCATCTGGGCACATCAGATAAGAGAGGGTTCAGCGTTGCCAGCATTTCGATGGCCACCAAAGAGGAGGATATTGAGTCTGTACTGATCAATGGATGGGTACACAATGCAGATGAAACTTACCATTATGTCTTCCCTTTGGCTGTCGTTGCAACATATCATAAAATAAAATTATTGGAAAAAATGCTATAATTATCAGTATGTATTTTGTAATAAAAACTCACTACGTTTTGACTTTCGTCTGAAATCGTCGCAGGTTTTTTTCACAAAATACATACTGTACGTCCACGAAAGGTTGTAAGTCTTGCATTATTTATTTAATTAGATTATATAATAGATGTTAATTGTAGTAGAATACACTAATGTTCTTTGTATTCATTTCATTCCATGACACTCCGTGCGAGGCGAAAAAAATAATTTGCTATTTTCATAAAATATTTTTAAAATTATTTTATTGTCAAATTAAAGTGTGTAGTACACCTTCACACTGCATGACGGTCTACCGCAATCTCATTTATGCACGTTTTATTTTTGTTTGCTTAATCTAAGATATTTGCTGTACCAACCAATAATTTTTGTTACGTGAATTTCATACTTCGTCTGAGCAAGGGTGGCTCTAGAGTAAGTTTTCGGGAGGGATTTATCGGATGGTCCCATTACCAGGAGCTGTTACGTAAACTATTTGATGGGTTAATTTGTAATTAGTGTGCTTTCGAAAGAAGTCTATCAACATTATTTCTGTGGTAAATTGCATGTTTCATCTACAAATAATATTGAGAAAGACTGCTAATTATAAATTAGTTAGGATGATATTTCTTTTAGAAAATAAATTATGATTTATGTTTTCTTTGGTTTGAAAACCAGAAGTAGGGAATGGTGGAGATGATTCGCGTAAGAACGGAGATCGGAATGCAAAACTCGTCTTTGGTGTTGTGTCCACATTGTTATTTGGATGTATTATTACATGTTGATTGTTCTGTTTCTAATACATTACAAGTATTTTTGACTTCGGGATGTGAATGAATACTCTGCCTTAGGGCCCTTGATCGGAATTGATGGGATGGTCCCTTGCTTGCTTCCGGAGAGTAAATTAGTTTATTGTCCTCCACGTGGTCATACGCAGTCTGTACTGTTTTTTGACAATAAATTTATTATACTGCTGAGGTAAGCTGCTGCAAAAATTAATGTAGATTCATTGAACTCATCCAGTTTTGGCGGAGTCCTGAGTACTTCCACACTGTAAGATACTTTTCAGACTTGGGGTGGTGTCGAAGGAGAGAAATACGTGGAAGGAATTACATTTTTTCATCAGGGATCCCTGTGAATGACATCTCTGCCATGCGTCAACAGACCCTCTGCGGAGATACAGGCTCTCCCGTTATATGCCTTTCCTTTGCGCATCATTTAATTCATTCGGTAACCAGTTGATGCGTTCTGTATTTGTCAAGCTGGAACGTAATATTTTCAATATCACTATTTCTGAACTATAAATAATATAAATAAATAAAACTATATTGTACTATGATATGATATATTGCGGATCCTAGAAACTAAAATAAAGACGGTAAATTATGGTGACTCACAAAAATATTATTTTACAAATTATTTTACAATTTATTAATATTTGTACTCAATAAATCGTTGTAAAGTAAACCCTAGACAGGAAATGAAAAAATTGATATAACGTGTTACATAATTTTTCAACAATTAATTAATCTTTTACAATTTAAAAAAAAAACTACTTAAATCATTCGATATGAGTTAATGTAAATAATTAAATATTTTTAATAATAATTTAATACCTGATGAAAGGTATATTAATAAATTCCGATCGTAGCATCCAAAGGCAATGACAGATTAAAATTCGTTTCTCCTATAATCATACAAGTAAAATAAAAATTCAGAGGTTCCGAAAATGAGTATATAGTCCCAAAGAAGTGACTTGGTGTTTATATTATATCATTCTTGAAAATATCATTTGTATTGTACCTAATTGAAGACCATTAATCACCTTACTAACCCTCTCTAATTATCTTGTCATTGTTACACGTGGTATTAATTATGTAAGATTAATTACTCGCACGATCATTATTCTTGCCATCTCTTAAGCATTATTATTACGTGGTGATAAACTGATAATATATCCATGAAATTATATAACTAACTTATTCCATTAAACGCAATCAATTTAGATTGACACTGCTTTTCAAATATGACCGTCTTAAAAAATATGCTGTAAAACATATAAATAAAAAACAACAATTTATAATCATTAAAACTTTGCGATTTAGGGATATTAATTATGTGGGGAATATACTTACACGATAATTTGGAAAGTTATTATTCGGGCGCTCTGGATTTAAGTAGTTCAAATTTTTAGCACTACACCCTACTCTGCAAGTACGTTTCTCAGCGTCTTTTGACTGAGTCAACCTCCCCGTCGATTGTGGAAAAGTGTCCCTCTAGAAACTTCCTATCGAGTTTGAGACTCGAGGGCATCCATCGACAGTTCTCAACTGAATCCCCACCACCGCAAAGAAAGAATAAAATAATCCCTGGAACCGCTCTCACACCCCACCACCCGGGTCTCTTTCTACGCTAACGGTTGTATTATGTAAATGGCCAGATAAGCAGCAGATAATTTTAAACTCGCACCCTTCCTCTTTCTTTTTGTTAAAATCCTTTTTCAGTTTCTTAGGAGAATTTTTAATAGCCTTTAAGTACTTTATTTCCTTCGCAGAAAATAAAGTGATCTCACTAAGAGTCTTTTACGCTGCTGTTCCCATTCTGCGAGTGTGAGTTGGGGAAGATGAGACGACCCAAATAGGCTGGAAAGGCTGCAGGCAACGCAAGCCTATGTAGTCTTCTTCAGATACTCTCGCATTAAAGAAGCGGTTCCGCTTGTCGAGAAATACGCCGGAATTGATAATTTCTCGTTAGAAGCTCTAAACATTGGAAAATTTCATCTCAAAATAATTGTGCCTTTAGAATTATGCAATGAAGTTTGTTTTACAGCACCAAAGTGGTAAAATTGATCCCCACTTCGATTTTGATTAAGTGCTGCTCCCCTATTGTGTATTCGTCACCCCTACGTTATGGATCAGAATGATCCCCAAATTATCTATTAAAGGGTCCATGGAATAATTTTGAGGCTCTGAAAAATCACAATTTTTTACTAAGTAAAAAAGTTGATGGACTTTCGGAGAGGGTAATATGAATTCCCAACCCAAAAAAACTTAAAAAGATGTTCTTCTCTCCTGAAAATAATATTTATTGATAGATAACAAAGAATTAGTTATAATGCAGAATTTTGTTTTGCAGAAATTGTTCTGCCACAGAAAATCTATGTTTTAAGGTATTGTATTTTCTCTGTACAACAGAGAAGAATGAAGAATTCACCAGTGATTCATTTGCCAATTCACAAATATCTGTGAATCATTTGCAAATTCACAAATATCTGTGAATCATTTGCAAATTCACAAATATCAACATGAGCACACTTACTTTGGATCCTGGGTATCTGGTATTGATAGTCAATCCACAGCTCATCCTTCTATAGTCGTAAACCGTTCCTGACATAACAGACATGTTGCATCCTCCCGACGCGGGTATTTTTCACATGCCAGCAACTTAAAATATTACCTGCAAACTCTCTCTGCATAAGTTAAAAAAATCATAAGTCCGTAGGGGATACGGAAATTGTGTGCCATGGTAACAGCATAGGGTTTACCCCATAACCATTCATTACAAACCTTTGGCTACCGACATCACAGAATTCATGATAATCGGAGAAAATATACCTCACGTTTACCGAAATCAACAAGAGCTTCCTCATTTCATTCGTACAAATTATTCCATATAACTTTCATAACTATTTCACAGAAATTAATGCGGTAGTTTCTGAAACTTTTGACACCAAATAGTACATATTGTATTGACACCTTGACTCAGAAATATCGAAAGTAGTAAATTTGATTAACATTTAATCGTGCAAGTGAAGATCCTTTTCTGTTTCATCCACTGACAAGTTTGCTACTATTATACGAGCAATACACACTGTTTGATAAGGTCTATCCCCATACCAAATATGTGGGGCAAAACCATTGTAAAAACCTCTATAGTATGCGGAATTAACTTTATAAAGAAAACTACTTTTTAATCCTCCGACGGGAACTCTGCCGCACTGATTGCGGCAAACGTGTTCAACCTATGATTTTGGGATGATTCTAGGAACCTGGTAGGCTGCCTCTCCTAATTATGCTTCGTTGACTATATCATCTCTACAATACGCCAAATAAGGGAATTTTTCCCTTCATTGTTAGTTGTCTATTGCCGTTTCAAAAGTGAGTCGCAAGTAATGCCATTCTAAGTGAAGCATGCTCCCACTCACGTAAGTCTTTTCACCGCATAGAATGCTGCACGCGTCCATTCACGTCTGTGTTTATCGAACCATTTGCTTCGCACTACTTGCCGTATATCGGACGGACGTCGTGCTTCTCGATATCAGGGAAACTCAAACCAGCCGTTTCCGTCAATATCGAAAATTTTCGCGATTACAATTCTTTCGATATATTACGTATATGGATAAGTACAAATTCATCCAAACACAACAACAAGGAAAATAAATCGAGACTGGTTTTAGAAAATGGGGGAGGTTGTTTAGTACTGCTAGGAGATTAATGCCCCGGAAAAATCTTGTCCATCACCCACTAATAACGCCTCACAAGACTCCTACACACATGCCATAGAGGAATGAGACAGTGCGCGTTACAGAGGATCCCAAGCGCAAGAGCGCGAGTTAGGAGTGGGGGCTGGGGGTGGAATGGCGGTGTTCGAGCGGCCGCGTCACTTCCGGTACATGCCGCTGGCGCCATGTCGCCGTTCCGCTTCTCCATTCGCCCTCTTCTCCGCGCTCGCAGTCAGATTCACGACCACCCAAGGCTTTGTGGTGCAGATGGCGCGCTACTGTTTCATCACGTTTGTTTGTTTGTTTGTTTGTTTCCCTCAACAAAGGACAAATGATAATAAAGGTATTTCTAGATAGAGAGTTTATGTCACTTTTACGTAAAACAGTCGAAGGTATATACAGAACAAAATAATTTCAACAAGACCCGCGACAAGAAATAATTTTGGTGGAGTGCTCAGACCATTAGAATGTTTTACTGCACTAAAAAATTAATAATTTTCACGTTAAGGTTACGTATAATAATATAAATTTGTTGAACTATTTAATTCACTTTAATCTTTAGTTATCTTAATGTTAATTTCTGATACTCAGTACTTCAATATACTTTCATCCTAGCTTATAAAAAATTAGCTAGATATATGACTGATTTCAACGAACATTAAAAATTGACTGATGTTTTATTTAGGACTTCTCACTCCAATAGCCGAATAGATTTCCGAAGAAACTTGCACATTCCCTTCCCCTATCAAAGAGTTTATTTAAATTTAACGCGCCATTTGTGTAGTATAAACCAGCAAAATATACAGTAACAAAATTTTTATATTTTTTTTATTATTTTGAGGAATACAATTTTTTCAGCAGATAGGAATTATTTAATAATAAATTTAATAAATTTATTGCCAAAAGACAGTACAGACTGCGTATGACCACGTGGAGGACAATAAACTAATTTACTCTTCGGAAGCAAGCAAGGGACCATCCCATCAATTCCGATAAAGGGCCCTAAGGCAGAGGCGGATTCAAAAATTTCAGCAAAAGTTCCTAGATAAGATAAAAAGTTAGCTGCGAATTATAATACTAATAGAATGTCAATATGTTTGCAATTTAACGCAAATATGTTTGAAAATTTACATGTACAAGTTATTATCGAACTATAGATTATTCTGAGTAGTGTTTAAAAATCATAAGAGTTGAAAAGACACTATATTCACGATTTATTGTTACAATAAACACGCCCCTAGACAAAGCCTAGAGAACCTGTATAAGAAATCCGCCTCTACCCGAAGGAAAAACGGAGAAAAACCCGGGCCAGGATGGGAAAAACCCGGGCCAGGGATTTTAAGTGGGTTACCATAAAAAATGATAAAACCGAATTGTCTCATAGGGGTTCTGCGGTGAGATGCTTAACATATCGATATTAAATGAACATATGTACCTATTTTCCAATATTAAAAATGTTGACACAATCTAATGTTCTATGGATTTATGTGTTTGAGGATTTATAGAAAAAAAATTAAAAAACTTTTTAAAAGTAAATGAGGATGAATATTTATGAGCAGAAATGATCAAATTGATATTTTTCGTTATATATAATGTGTAATTTTTTCATTTTAAAAAGTCGAAATAGTAGTACGTCACTGAAAACCACTCCAGAAAAGGACTTAATCACGTCTTCTATGAAGTTAGATCGACAAATTATACCAACCACACCACCGTGTAGCGAGCAACATGTATCTTTCGCTTCGTTAACTTTTCGCGTGTCTTCCCTCTGCATGTAGCAAGACCGTTGGAGTGCCAATATTCGCAACACACCTCTGTTGACTGAAGCTACGTCGTGTCATTGAGAGTTACCTTGGCATTTAAGGTACATGCTAAACATACGCTCTGAAGCAAACTCTCCGAACCTGCACAGGTGTCTCTTCACCTGTCCCTGCGCCGGATGTCTTATACGTCTGGATTATGTTGTCTCCCTTGAAGGAAGAAGACAGTAGATTTTGATTAAATTTTCTTTAGGAAATAACTTGTAATACCGGATCTAAGACCACCTTGTCATCTTTCACGAAGAAACAAGAAAACAGTCATTATGAAACCAGTTTGGAATTTGTTCGTGTTACTTGAATATTTCTTTTCTCTAGGTAAACCATTTTTTTTAGTTTATTAGAGGTAAATCAAAGAAATATGTTTCTAAGAATATTTCAAAATTTTGTATTCAATAATTTTGAACTTTATTTTGCAGATCAAGAATTATCGACTGAGTAATATAATTTTAATAGATATTACATTTATAGTTTAATAGTGGGAAATATAGATTTGTATTGTGATGTACATTCTAACTAACTGATGAAGTATTCCGGAAAAAATACTTTGGGTTTAGTTACCATCGCTGACGTAGAAAAATGTAAATATGGCTATCATGCTGAATGTATGGGAAACCAAAAAAATAAAAAAGTATAAGCCCCTAAATGAATAGTTTTTATTTCTTTACATTCATTCATTATATTGTCTGTTGAAATCATAAGATCATGTTGGATGTTAGAAGAACTGGAGGAAACTACCAAATATAAGATGAAGAAGATAAGAATAATACATTTATAAATATAAGCATTCAAAGTATTAAAAAAAAAACATATTTGCATTGCTCCTCCTTCTTAACGTTGTTTATTAACTTAGTAAATATTTTGAATACTATTTTCCTATTTGTCATTGATAAATATAAGTAGTTTTAAGGGGGAAGAATGATTATTAAAGATCATATCAGTGACTTACTATTTCATTTCATATATGAGACATTTTAACTAGAGAATCACTCTCTTACGAGTATGTATCGACAATATTGTTTTCAAGAAAAAAAATATTAAGTTGAAAATTTATATACTTTATGGCCATGTTCTTCATTTTAAACTCATTTCAACGAGACATTTTATTGCAAAGAAATCGGAATTCTTATCAAAACATCGATGGATATAAACAATTCCCTTTAGACAGGTTCCACCTGGCAATTGAATTTTAATTTTCGTTTCAAAGGACTAATCGCTCAATATTTTTAGATTTCAATTAAAGATAAGTTGTTATATTGTGAATAATGGAATTAGTATCTTTATCTTTCCGAATACATCTTTGATGAAAATTTTACCCTCTGAGCTGGTAATTCTTCATTTCATTCATTTCCTGTAGGACATTCTATCGATTTCATATATCATCAGAAAGAGCCTCATTCATTCATTAGCATTATACTGTAGGACACTGTTACGGATTTTATAATTTATGATTAGTTAGCCATAAAGTAACATTGATGATACTGTAAAACCAGGGACTTCTCCATATTAATCCCCATTACCTTTTCGGATCCCCATATGAATGCTTATTTTCCCTCTTGCCATGACCTCTTTTTTATAATAAACAAACGTACTACGGATTTAAAAGACTCTTCTGTCTTGTATAGTAATGAAGCAACAGTGTACACGACACATAATGATGAGTTATATTCTTAAACAATTCATGTAAGCTTAACAAGAAGTATATAATTAGAAATGACTTATGATTTATACATTAATGGAGGATGTTTCTAACATTGAAACGGGCTTTAGTACATTTGCAATAAATCTTGTATTTGTTACTTTTTTCTCTCAAGCGCTCCCTTTCTCATCTTGTATTGTTTACTCGCATTACACAACAAATATAAATTTTGTAACACAAATATTACGTTTAGTATGAAAAAATAATGAATAAAATAAACGCAAGAACTTTTTTCAGGCAAGATTTTATTTATAAAAGTGTTGTGCTAAAAAATAAATTTCAGTAAAATAGAAAATCAAAAAAGATGATCAGAAAATTGATCAAAAGGAAAAAGAAAACAGGAAAACTTTAAAAGCTTGAGGCAAAATTGTTTTGAAATGTTAATATATACATACCCCCATTTCCCCCTCTTAAGGGTAGGTATACATAAAATGGTACGAGCATTGTCTATGGTTATGTAAACCACACATATTTGTAAAATTTCAGCTCGAATGGAGACTTGGAAATGGTCGAAATATCAATCACCAAATTTTAAACGACATGCATACATATGAACGAAGCAAGTTAAATAATAGCTTTTAAAAAGGCTTTAAGATCAGTTTATACATTTAGTTTATTTGTTGTTTGGGATGACAGAATGGCCTGAAAACTTCCTGGAACCACAAAACCACCACCTGAGTAGGATTTAAGGTGACGAGAGGGGATTCCCCGCTCATGTTACCTGCTTCCAGGGAGGTAAATTTATATTGATTTTTATTTTTAAAATTAACTTTGAACATATTTTTCTGATGTATAATTTGTTTTTGGAGTATAATTACCTAAACTCATGCGCTTTATTCATATGCGAAATTGAATGAATGTAATATGTTAACTTTTACTTTTATTTAGCAAGACTATTTTATTGACCTGGATAATATGGTAGTTATTTCTTTCCCCCATCTGCTAGGTAAGTTTCACTCGGCTTCACATTTAGCGTTAAAAAATGTAAAAACAGTTATGAATAGTATATAATAGTGGATACGACGTAACTCTCTACGATATTGTTTGTACCGAAAGTGCATATGGTAAGATGGTCACACTTTCGTAGCAGCCGAAAGTAGGTGACGTCAAGGCAGACACAACTCGCCAATATAAAGCAAAGGAAAACGGGTATTTTGCCTACTTTCACTTGTCGGATAGCTTACGGAAAGGTCTATGTCTGGAAGATTTAATTGTACACATCGTTCAAAAAAGAATCTTTATAATTCTTGGAAATATTTACTAATTTCTAAAATAATATAGCTTTCTTCAAGAGCAATATTATTATTCTTTGTTTATTCTTGGCATGTGTTCTGATTATTATGTGGTATGTTCATTGTGGAAAAAGCAAATCCTTGACTAGTATAAAATAGTGTATCTTTTACAATGAAAACATGTTGGAGCAATAGAATTTTATTTCCGTTGTATGCATTTATTATAAATACATCATTCTTCACTTCTTAAATGTAAACACATTACATTTCAATGTAAAAATTGGCAACAAATGAGCATCACGTGTCAATAAATCAACATATCGTCGAAGTTAAGGTTGTACTAGCGCAGGTAGAATTAAATCAGTTAAATATCTGAAATTGGTGTAAATAAACAGAGTAAAATGTACTTATTGTGATTTCAATTGGAAAAACATACCTTACCGGCCATTTAAATGCGATAATTGCTATTGTAATTGATGTTGAAATACATTGCGTATTATGGAGAAAATGCTTAGTTTCAAAATAAGACCATCTTTTAAATCACGAAAGTGATGGAAGTTTACTTTGGTTAGTAGTAAATTTTCCGTTGTATTTTTTACATTACTTTTATCTTTTTACACCGGACATTTGAAACAGTTATTTAAATTTTTCTGTAGTGAGATACATAAATTACGTAACAGTTGAGGTCGGCAGCCATGTTTTTACATGCTTTTGTGCCTGTCAAGCAAGTTCCTGAATATTGTACTATGTTATTAACCGATAGATCCAAATTAAGACACTTTTTCATCATTATTATTAATACTATTGTGTTTTATAACAATTAGAATAAAAATATAGAAAATAATTAAACATCTTGAGGATTTGACTAACTTGAAGTGCTCTTGCCTCCTTAAATAATTACAAATTATTTTTCATAATCCACCGAACGGAATAAAACTGAGATATTGAATCGATGTTTCCATTGCTTTTCATAACATCAGTCTCCTATAATTGAAGAGGTTGGAGCAAACACAACACATTTTTATGAATTTAAAACCATGCTTAATCATCCATGGAAAAATATTTCCACTCCACTCTTTTTAGCTTTTAGGGAGTTAATGTGGCGATGGCGCAACGCATCTCTAAGAACAATATTTGAATAATTCAACTATATTTAACCGGGGGTCTGCTTTGACGTCATAACATTTGCTCGAATCGATTGAGGCCACCTTACTATTCTATGCACTTGTATTTATACCATCGTGGTTAGACGCGTCGACTCATGTAGTCAAATTACACCCTTTTCAAGTTAATGAGTCATGTGACGTCTTGATGTAATTTTTACATTCTGTTGTCTCGGAAAGGAAAAGGTGAAATACGAAATAATAGAGAGTCGTCAGCGCACGTGTCGTTGCTTTAACGCACGATACATCATTCGTGTGATTTTCCCCCCGGTTACTCAGAAAATTAACGAAAAATCTTGGGGACATTTGCATATCAATGTAGATGATATTAGACTTAATATAAAACATTTTATTACCTTAAAATTTCTTTCTGTTCTTGAATATAGCATTATCTTTAGTAATCTATATATTCAAATGTTGTATTTATTTTGATTAATGTAATTTTCCAAATTTTTTACACCCGTTTAAATACTAGGATTTTTGTAGCATATATTATGTTTTGAAATCTGGATATGTTATTTTTCACGTACTTTTGATTTATTTGTGCTTATTTAAGAAGTGTTGAAATTGTATTACGTGTAGCATCATATCTGAAAACAATCTAAATTTCATGTTCATTTCAGTATTCGATCTAGAAATAATAAAATCGTGTCGGACTTTGCTTGTATAATATCAGTAATTCACCAGATCTGAAATAAAGGAGGATTTTTTGGAAGTCTTACTACTATATAAATGTTGGACTCTTTGTTAATAATTCAAAAGTATTGAACCTATTAGCTTTTTTTCAGTTAATGGTTGTGATCCTAGGAAGATATGAGAAGCTGTTAAAGGCGTTAGGTTTTATTGTTTCACTTTATTATTGACGATATTTATTTGAGTGTGTGTACATCATTCATACAACTTACTTTGTATATTTAGATGGCTTCTTCATAAAGAAGAAGGACCAACTTCGTTCAATGAATTCAAACAGTGAAACATGTACCTTAATGAGATGCATTCAACCAGCTTAGCCACAAGTTTGGAGTTTCTCTGAGATGCCCTGTTTTTATGTTCTAAGATTTTGACCACATAATTCACACTTGATAATTTTTTAGGACCTCGTTGGGGTAAAACACCGTATTAACTTGGTTTTTTATTGAGACCTTCTCCACGCTAGAATTCCGTTCCAGGTATTGCCTACAGGTATTTCAATAAATACAATACATCAATGAATTTTTTTAAATTACAAAAATCCGAAAAAAACAGAACTTGTAAAATGAAGAGAAAAAACTATTTATGCTGACAGAAATACATAAATTACATTCTGTTTGTTGCCATAGTTGGGAATTCTATTTATATTTAACAATTATCACGAAAATAGAAAAAAATGCGAGTTCTTCTTTGTCAGCTAGTTTGATATCACAGTTATATGAGTGCTAGAAGATTTAGTACCTTGGTTCATCTAAGAAATTTAAATATTTACAATTATTTAATACAATTACAATTATATATTTAAAATAAAGCGATTCAACTTTCTATAAATTAAAATTTTTCTATAAATAGTTAACGATAAACAGAGAGTAAAAAACAAAATTCACTCACAAATTGGACGAAACAGTTTTGGCGTCCAGACTACCTCAGTCACGTAGAAAATCACATGAATGTATTTATTATCTATTTCTCATTAATTTTAAAACTATATATAAAATTAACTTCAGTATTTTTATAAAAGCCTTGTAATAAATGGAAGAGATCTAATATTCGCGAGTTTGTGCTAGTTTGCGAGTTCGAAAATAAAACGCATATTATTAAGAACCCTCGACCAACGCGGGCAAGTACCGACGGGTTCGAAGAAGGGTCTGTTTTCTGTCGAAGTTTTAACGAAAGGACGACGACCTTCACTTGAGCACGCGTCCAGGCGCTGCCAAGTTTCATAACAATCATCTTGTTGTAGCATTTTATAATACGTTTTAGTAATTTTGAAAAAAGATCTGGCATGTTTCAGGATGAATTAATGAAAGAGGAAGGGCAGTCGCACCTAGGAATGAGCTTCCAGACGCTGTGAAAAGGCGGAACAAACAAGTTGTTGTGATATTGCGAGTAACCATAGGGAAAATATAAATGGGAGTAGTTTTGTGATGGGATGAGCGGAGGTCTGTGCGGAGACCCTTCGCAAGAAGGAGACCCAGGTGATGTTGAGCAATGAAGGTCTAAATTTTAACAACCTAAAGAAGACAGAGAAAAGAGGGATGGGTGTTGACAGTACAGGGGAGCGAGAGATCATGCAATGAAATAGGTTCTAACGATGGTTAGCACACATGAAAAATTTAAGTGTTATTTTGCAGGGGGCAGAGATATATACTTCTTCTAGTGGAATGAATATACCTTTGTGAGAGGAGTGCGTCACAAACCCGTTGATCGAAAATTAGATGTCAATTTAGGAAAAATACCGAGTCACAAGACGAAGTGATGTTAGTTAAAACAAGCTCCGTTATTGGTTTATAAATAACTACGTCACAGAAAGTTTAACCAATTGGGGGAAAGCCACGTGAGTGAATAATTGTTAGGAATTGTCTAAAAAAGAAGGAATGACGTCAGCTTGCCCAGTTCCGTCAGAGAGGTGGGGATTTTATTTAAGATTGAAGTGGAGATATTTCGAGGTGATTGTGATTATGATTTTAGAGAAATATACTGACTTAGATTAGTTGAGGAACGTCGATTCTGAAGTTGATTTTGATTATGATTCTGTTTCTCATTTTCGAAATTCAGAATTGAGATTCTGTTTAGACTTTTTTGATAATTGATAACTCTGTTGTGAACTTTGAGAATATTCTGTTTTTGAGTTTCGGGATGTTTTATTGAAGAGACATTTAGGCGTCAATGCACTGTCAGGGACGCATCGGTTTATTCTAGAACGTTGTTTTTGTTCTGAGATGTTAACTGATGTTAGTGATAAGACCCGTTAACGCAGTGATCTAGTGAATGATGAACAATCTGACTTTATTAAGAGTGGCGAAATTAATTATTACGGCAGCAGGAGATTCACTCACGTATTCATCAAGTTTCGCTTTGGCTTCAATCAAAATCCGACGTCCGATGAGGGATTCGAACTGGCAGAGTCTCCGCGACTAATCTGGGAAGGCTTTGGTACGGACGGGGTCACAGTGGCGATACTTTTTAGTCAGGGCATCCACGCCCTCTGAATGTCAACGACATCCCATGGTAGTTGGTGTTGAATTTCTCCTCATTAGTAAGGTAATTCTTCGAAGGGCTATTAATGGTACCTTGTTCGCTTTACAGTGTGCAATCGAAAATTTCATCAAGTGATAACAAAAGCATGCCAAAGACTCTTGTGGCATTTGTGACTTTTATTGTTGAGCTGTTTTATATGAAGAAGGACTTAGATAATGAACAGTGGTAACACTTGTATGATGATCTATGCCAAAGAATTATAAAATTTAAAATATTTTCAAACGGACTCATTCCGTTTAAAGTGATAAATTCAGTGATATTGAAACGTGTAATTAGTTGCTTGCCTTTTTGGGGGAAGTGTTTAAATGGGAAATTGTGAAATGCGGTATTCTTGAAATTATGATAATAATGATTAAACCAATATTTATAAAAACTGTTTCCTTTAGGAAGGATCAATGTGTATTTCACGTAAATTATCATCCGAACCCGATCCTCTCCTTGCCATTATATAACGAGAGGAGACATCTTTTATCCCTGAGAATACCTGCCAAGTGGGCCAGGTAAGTGAACATAATTTTCAGCCCCTCATTTTTAATTATATTACAATTGGTACCCCAACGTGGACCTTCACCATTAATTATATTACAATATACAGTGTGTACATACAGTGTAAAATAGTACCCTGGCTAAAACGAGTTGTAATCCTTGATTTCCCATGAAACGAAGTCTGAAACACTTGCTTCACCTTCCCTGTCACATGCTCTCTTCTTCGGATTCCTTTTGCTCGTGAGACGATTTGAATGAACGTCGCATACGCACATGTTCACATGTGCGGGGTCGTTTGTGCTTCTGTATACGCACGCCCTTGTGGACACAAGCAGAGCTTTCGAATGCCTGCGCAAAGACGACACGAGACAAAGTCACTGCGCGTAGTGGAAGGACGAGTCCATTAAGGTGACGACAGAATTTGACGCTGATAATCACCCTTCACTTTCTAGTGACAACCCTTTGATTGAGTTGCCAACGGAATGTTCGATTTTTGTGACATATTCTTGCTAGAAATTTCCCTCCTATCCTGAGAATCATTTACTTTTTACATCTAATTATATCATCATTTGTACGATATATTTTGTTTTCAGTTTTGGGAAAAGTCAAGACAAAAAAATTATGTCGAACTGAATCTTAAATTCATTTAAAGAGTATGGACCTGTTTTTTTATTAGTAAGCGTTAACCTGTTGATTGACGTCATGTCTCTTAATCTTACATATATAGTATAATCTGAAAATGGTGTTTGTGATTATTTTTGGTACGGAACACATGTTAAAAAATAATCATTAAATCAGGACACAATAAGAAAGTGTTATTAGTCTTAGATCGAAAGTTTCCATGCAAATTAACAAAAAAAAATTCAGAAGATTTAGCAGTGGAAATTACACAATTGAATAAATGGCTTTCTTTTGCAATGTATCTTATTAACTTAAGTTGGTAGTTTCTTAAACTTGTTTTTTTAAGGAAAAAATACTTTTTACTGATGTATAACACATTAAAAATACGATCTATATTGGATGGTTTTTATATATTTTTAATTTCACACATTTCGTCCAGTGGTTAAAAACTATCAGGTTCAATTAACAATAATAATTCTGTTGAAAAATCATGTCAAAAGTTGGTAAACATATTATGACGTAACGTGCATATGTTAGTAACAATTTCAACTATACCATCAAAGAAGCAAATAGAACACAGGATTCATAATAAACAATACGTTATGTCTGCTTCTTTGTTGGTGTATTTTAAATTGTTACAAATATATCTTTGTTATATTATACTTATAATATGTTTATCATCTGTTTACATGATTGTTGAGCAGAATGGTATATCCTATGAAAACGTCCAATTCCATTTACATTATTTAAAAGACACCCGGCGAAGTCTAAAACCTGTAGACTAAACGTTGAATGATTAAAATTTTAAAAATATTTCAAATCTACTATTTTTAATATATTTGTTAAGAGAGTAGAAGAAATTAGTTTATAGTTTAGTAATATATGTGTTTTTCGGTTAATTTTGAAGAAGATTTTTAATTTTATTAAAAAGTTCTCGGCAGAAATTTTGACGAATTTCAAAATGAACAACTTTATCAAAAGATGAATGACCGTATGTCGCATGTTTGTCCCATAAGTAGATGCAGACAGGCCCACTTCTCATTCCGCTGTCAGCGACCTGCGTCGTCCCTACGCCTTCATTCGGGAGCGTCCGAACAAACAGAGCAAGTACAGAGAGTCTGCAAGACAGAAAGGCATGCAAACACGGAGGACGGTTGCCGCTCCCAGCGTTGTAGTGTCTTGGCAGCGAACGACGTATTCTGGACTGTGGATAAAGAAAAAGAGCAAACAAACAGCACCCACGCGCACCTTCCAGTGACATGCCTCTCTCAGACGCACCCACTTCCGGTGGCACGCTATTCGCACCGAGAGATGCCGCTTTAACGATGAATAAGAGTTTTGTTATTCTCGTAACGGACTCAGGTCAGAGAAGTCAGTAGGCAGTTTCTAATATTTCAGTTCATCTTGGAATAAAGCGCAGGTCAAGACTCTTCTTGACATTTTGCAATGAAATCCTTCTATTGTGTTTTGTTCAACTGCGAATCTCTATGTTGGTAGAGAATGGTAATGAGAAGAAAAAAGATTCCAAATATTTTAGACAAACCTATTGAGCCATTTTTTGGGTCATTTAATGATGTGTCCGCATTTTGCACAATAATAGGGAAAAAGTATAAAAAAATATTTAATGACATTCCAAATATTTTAAGCCCTGAGTCAGGTTTTACGCCACAGTTGGTTATGATATGAAAATGAATGTGGACAGTAAAAAGGAATTAACTGATTGACAAATCCGCAAACTGTATTGTTCTACTTTTCTGGAAATTGAAATTCAAATCATTTTTTATTTCAACTGTACTAGTAACACAGAAAGAATTATCATTCTGATAGGGGTAGTTTTCTAGTACAGGGGTACTTGGATGCACAGTTCCCTCCCGAAATCATAAAACCCCCCCGAAAAAAAAGTTATAAATGCTAATATTTGGAAAATATTACCTAAAATAGTGCAAATAATTTTTACATAATATGAAACAATGTCCAATTTGACTCAAATACAATACAATAAAATACAAATATGTTGTTTTAATATGATAATAAATATCAGCATACTACAATACTATTTTTTATAGCTTCTCTCTTCAAACAATTATTCTCCCTTACTTAAATAATAAAATATTTATTTATTTGCGTTAAATGGCATACCTCCAGAAGAAATAATGTGTCTGGTCAATTTCATGTCTTGATCTACTTTCATTCCATCATTCTTGACACAACTTACGAAATAAATTATTAGACAGATGTGAGGTGTTTTATACCTTTAAATACTATTTAATTTCAAATAAAAGTTAACATAGAAACATATCTAACCTAATACATATGTTTGCATAATTCTATGTAAACCTGTTAATTAATGTATATTCTTGGAGCAACCCGTTTCTTTACTGGGAAGATACAACTTAAACCCAACGGCCTGTCTCGTGATGTACACCTGATTGAGATTGACGGACTATGTACCAGAACATAACGCATCCTTTGCGCAACTCTTTCCTCCATTCGTGTATTTACTCCATTCGTGTGTGGCGGCACCCGCACGCAAACAATGGGTGAACATTCCCACTGTCCCCCACTCCGAACGCGGCTGGTACTCCATCCTCAACCATCGTTTGTCCACTACGCGTTCATTGAAGCGTACTCGAGATGTACGTACTATGACACTACGCTAACACATGAATAGTGGTGACTAAAGTTCAGCGTTGATTGCTGTAATACCATAACCTGGAGGTTTATACTTGTACCGATTTAGAGGAAATTTTTGTAAGTTTTTATTAGAAAGGTATGAAGTTGAATTTTCAGTTGTATCATAAAATTGGTTAAAAGTTTCTTTATGAATGAAATAATTTTTCGAAGATGTGATAAACATCGTTTTTTCTTACATTTTGAATTATAATACAACCATTGGATCGTAGAATCATATTATACTCGTTCTTCCAGTATACCACTAACAACCATTTTAAATTTTTTGATAATTCGTGGGTAATAACGTTTTAAGTTGACTTTAACATATTTACATTTCACTATAAAGACTCTGTATGAAATTATAACATAAAGAAATGCCACAAGTAATGCTGGATTCATATTGTAGAAATAACAAGTGTACTAATATTATCGGTTTTACAATTTATATGTTAATCAAAGTATTTGTGAACTTACAAAATGCATTCTCTTGGGAAATATAGATTGAGATTCGATAAATTGTGAATGACAGATATTATTTGAGATTGCTTTTCTGCGTGATGTGTTCTGGTGTCGGTACATCCAATTGACCCACCGCCATGTCTTACGATATCACGTCATTTTCCAAACTCGTTATATGAGCCGAAATTTATCAACATGCTACAATACCATCTGTTTCATCGACTTTTTCTACCTCACCATGTTCATCGGACCTTGGATTATCTTCTGCCCCTGACAATAAAACGCAACCCGGCACTCCTGAATGAAATGCGGGTCCACTGTTCAGTGCTACGCAATAAAAAAGCTCGATGAATAGTTGAGAAATATGGACACAAAACCTGTTTAAAAATAAGTACTTCTCAATAAAATTGTGTAGAATTTGATTGATCATTTTCACAGAATTTGATAAAGTTATTTGAATTAAAAATAATATTTCATTCTAGAATCGATAACATTCACCGTGGCGTTTTACCATTCAATGACTTTCTTGAATAGAATGAAACTCGATTAAAGTTCTAGTATTAATTATTTAATCTGGTGTTTATAGTTAGAATTTTCAACTCATTTCCTAGTGACCAACGAGGTTTGAAAGGGCGTTAATTTGATAACACGAAATGTTTCCGGGCGAATCGAACAAGGAGCCTAGAAATGTATGTAAATATGGCATGTATGTATTCGTTTGGCATATCGATGGGGAGACTACTCAAGGCAGTATTCCATCGTCGTTTACTCCGCGCACTCTGGCGCTTTGGCTTTAAGAAGCCATGGTGAGGAGAGTTGATGTGCAAATGAGATGAGAGATGAATGATGATGAGTGAATGTTTGTGGTGGAATGATAGGCAGGGGAAACGAGAGAACCCCGAGAGAACATGCTGCGAACACCGCTTCGTCCACCACCGCGAATTCTACTCGGATGAAGGTTTGAACCCGCGTCTAAAGGGGTAACAGACGAGAACGCTAGGCACTACGCCACGGATCGCCCCCAAATACTGGCATGAGAGTAGTAAAAGAGCAGGGTTGCAATGTACAACCACACATGAATAGGTAAAAAAAGGAAGCATGCAATCATTGCCCTTCTAGCACGAGATAACCTTTGGATATGGTAATTATACGATAACACTATTTTATGATCAATTCATTCGGAATTTAACATAATAAATTACCTTGAACACAAACTAACACTATATTATTTTAAAATAAGGATAGACAAGTAATAAAATTTTTAATGCGATGAAATATTGTTTTATGACACTGCTGGAGTTGGTTATTAAAAGAGTTCTCACTTTGTAGAACAAAACATGCAAAGTTCAAAACTGCTGTGTCCCATTGTAGCTATTTTGCTACTAGTTTTCCAATAATTATTGTAGCAAAAGATATCCATTCATTACAGATCTTTAATTTATGATATATGAAGAATATTTAACAGATATCACGTCAGTGATTTTTGTAAGTGTAATTGAGAAATAGGACGTAGAAATAAAAAAAAAACACCATGTTTTGAGCAGATATGGAATGATTCTGTGAGCAATGGCAACACTTCATCCACTCGTGTGTCAGGCCAAAAGGTCGATTGCCCGAATGGAGTCCAGTGCTTCGTGTGGGGAGAAGAGCGAAGAGTCCTCAGAGGGCTTAGGGACGGAGGGATGGGCAGAATTGAGGTTCAGCCAATACACGGGAGCAATACGACAGAAGTGGCAGAGCGAACAGGTAAAGCGAGAAGAGGCGCCATCGCGGGCAGTTGATTGCCAAGGATGACCGAATCTGCTATCGACGAACTCAAGTGAGGGATGGTGTAGCAACCTCTGGGATTTGGACAGCGATGGAGTGTTGGAGATGGAATGACAATAAGGATGGAATGAAAGAGGAAGCATTGGAGAAAGGAAGACGAGATCAAATGGTTAAAGCAATCAAAAATATATTTTCATGGTTTTGTTCTCGAAAATATTTATTTACCCCATTATATTCTTATAAGATAATTTTAATCGCGACCACAAATTGAATTATACCAGTTTAATAAAAAATACTAATTACAATACAGACTATACAATTTTATCTTCATTATGTATCTCTTTTATGGGCAAATATTATGTATTTGACAAACATAACTGAAATAAAGCAAATAAAACTTGGAAATTATATTCTCGATATTTTAGATTTTGTGAAAAATAGCACAAAACAATGATATGGTATATTACAAAATAGATCTATGAAGTATCTGTAATTTCCATGGTAAAATGAGAAAAGGGTAAGACATGAACATGCCTCAAAGAACGTTAAATAGATCTCTCCGGTATGTGGTTGAAGAAATATATTGTGAACGATAAAAGAATCAGAGTATCTTTCTGCACGGGAACAAAAATCAGCGGAACACGGGGAGAATGATAGAAATATATAATGGGGAGGGAGCGTCAGCGAAAGGGATAGAGTGCGCCGCAAGAGAGAAATCGAGAACGAGAGTGGGCACAAGGGAAGACTAGCAGACAGACATGTGTGGTCCTCGCCCCTCCAGCAACAGCTCCAGGGAGATGAAGGTTGGTAGGACCAATGCGGGTGGGGGGGGGGAGGCGGCGGCAGCGGCACCAGGCAAACCGTGCTGGCCTCTCAGGCGAAGCGAGCCCGTTTAATTAGCCCAGCTCCGGGGCCAGGGTGCTTAAACGCGGGCTGCGCGGGTGGCGGCGCCGGGTGCGCCGACAGCTGACATGCGAGGTGCGAAGCGAGCATTAATCACGGCCTGTATACAGATGAGCGCCCTCATCTCCATTTCAAATCGCGCTCTCCGCCTCCTCTGTCGTTCTCACCACCTCCCTCATCACCCACGCGCACCTTGGGAGGTGAAGAGACCTCGTGGGGCGGGAACTGTCACCGCTTGGTGTGATCGGGGTGCACAGAATGTAGCCTTGGGGATAGCCGTTTGTAGCTGTAAGGTGACAGAAAATAGTCATTACTCGAAACACTTATCACTCTCATTAAACAGTATGCATCCGTTCCCTTTATCTTCGTTTTTAATGATTTCATTATTCCTATTCTTTTGTAGATACTGAAAAATTAATTGAAAGTATTTCATTCGTAAGAAAAGGAAAATGAGATTTCATACTGGAAAAGAAAAAAAAATATTAAAAGACAAATTTTACACAGATGCTATTAAAATAAAATGATTATTATCCCGATATTATTTTAGTTCACCAAGTATTTACTAATTTTCCATGCTTTCTACCCTGTATATGCTCAATTATTTGAATGAATCGTGAGAGATTCCAATCGTTGAAATATGTGAGTTAAAACCTTTAGTGTGTCTGTTAGAAATATTTTAAAAGTCAGAAAAACATTTATTAAATAGTAAAAAAATACAAGAGAATAAGAAAGCTAATTGTTGATCACATATTATTTAGCAGACATAACAATATGGAATATAAATGAAATCTTTACGACACCCCGAAGAACACATGATAATTTTATAAACGTAAAGAACTATTCATGCAATTAAAAAAAATGGAAATAACGTTATTGTGAATTTATCGAGAGAAAAAGCAATTTTCTTCCAGTAAACAACATACGTAATCCTGTGAATTATGCCATCAAGAGCTTTCATAATAATAATAATTGATTAGTAAACTTTAGTTACTTTACTTAATTACAATATGCTTTCAATTTGCTGTACATGCGAAATATTTGCATAATGTGTTGTTATATTGTCATAAATTATGAGAAATATTGTAAGCCTTTCAAAGACCTCAACATGTTTTCATGTACTACTAATTTACATTAATGCTATATCTCTTTCATAAAATGAAACTTTCGTAGGAAATCCTTTTTATCCTATAATAATTAACCAACTCCTAAAAATTAGGTATAACCAAATTGCTATTTTCTTTACTGGAACCGAATATGTCAGCTACGCACAATTTGTTTCATTTTTTTTTTAATTCAAAGGAACAAGATTACAAGATCCCGGATGACGCTATTTTTGTCTGTCCTGCCACTCGAGAACATAGGAACTGTCGTAACTCACAATCAGTCATATTTTTTACTGCTGAACTGTGAGTTATTTTGTTTATGCAAATACCGCATTTATGATCCTTAAAAATGCTTGAAAGAAGAAGCGCTTCGATGAATGAGACTCCAGAAAAATTTATTGATAAAGATCGTAAGAAGAAAGAGCAATGGAAATCGAAGATAGTCACTTACTGAAAATTTTAAGAAAATTTTAGACCATCCTCTCGGGTCTGAAGCTAAGAGAATTTCTCTTATCGTGTACTGGAAGTCTTCAGTTAATTGAAACATAGTCCACTAATTTTACGATATATTTGTCATCCTGCGAGTGTGAATTATTTGTCATAACTATGAGTGTGAATTATTAGCACGAGTTCAGCTGTTTTACGGTTATGAAACATTCCACGAGGCCAATTTGTTTGTAAACTCAGCTAACCGACCCACCAACTAACAATAGCCCTACCACCCACCTCTTACCTCGAATCGCCTCATGTGGATAATCTTCAATAGTACGCTACATTTCCCATTTAGAAATACTACCATGAAAAAAAAATGTAATGAAGTATTCTTCTTATAATTTGAACACCACGGTAATGGTTTAGAATACATCTACCCACTTTTCCATATACTTAGAACCGAATAATAAATACAATTTTGAAGACTGAAGGGTTCTTAAAAAATTTAATTTGAAATTTTTAGGATTGAGAAATTATTCGCCGAATAATTTATCTCTTTGCAATAGTAGTTCTCTCACCTTTCCAAAACTAATTTATCTACGTAAGATCGCGAGAGTATTTCTTTGGGCTCGAAGACGAAGACATAACCGAACAGGGATTCTCTACGACACGAGAAGTGACGGTGCGGCGTACTCGGACGCTCCAAAGAACTTAATGAAACGCGTAGCGCTGTCTACTGGCTTCTAGTGGGAATTAGTGAAGAGGGGTTCAGCGGTTGCACTTCAACGATTAAGGGCGGGTGAATACTAACATTCATCCTGTCCGAAAGATATTCAAGATAATTATAAAGCAGAGAATTCACGAATTAAAAGCCGTATATCATAAAAGTATTAGAATTATAGTTTCAAGCAATTTATAAACACGATTCTTTGACTAGAATAAATGGTCTAATACCTTTATCTTCATTGAAGGGGTATTGAGGAAAATATTTAGAGCTCTGTGCAGCTAACAGAACGGCCAGTATTCGATCACTGGTGACATATATGAATTGTCCTTATTCTTCTCAGATTGAGTTCTAGGACTAAGCTTGCAATGAAATGAATTCAAAAAAATTAATTTTGTTCGTAATAAAGAAGCTAAATCATATCGGTCTTCTCTGAGAGAATTTTTGTACGTTTTAAACTCATTCTTAAAATTCCTATATAGACATTACGAATGAGACACAGTCTCGTAACCGAGTATATAATATATGCTGTCAAATGTTGCAAGATATACGCAGATTGTCTTGAGATTTTTCTTTAAGATTACTTATTTTAAGCTATCGATCATACTCGTATATAGATCATGTAACGACCAGTTGTAGATCTAATTTTAGTTGTGCTGAAGATTACACATGAAACTACTAATCTGATCAAATAAATAAGATGGAGAATAGAGTCAAAGAAAGCATGATAATATGCTGTGAATTGTATACTGTATCAATGAAGTTACATTTTAATTGGTAATTATATCACTTCGTTAATTTTAAGGACTGTACGTTTATCATGGTTCGTAACAAACCTAATGATTTCTTTAAATGAACAATCGAACGAACAATCTTGTGACAATTTACAGTATGTGCCGACCGTTTGTTAAACTTCCACTTTAATTGAAATGTAGGCCTACTATTAAATTATAAATTATAAGTTTTCATCGCCACGAACTTGATCTAATTTTTTCTTCATTTTCGTACAACACATATAAAATGTAAGTAGTAAGAGAACTATCGTTTGCGATACGTAAATTGTGAATATTGGTACTGCATTCGTCGATAGAGGCCAAGCAACATCCGAAGCTCGTGATACTACTTATTTCTATCAATTAAAGACGTACTTCTTAAACTCAAGATATTCTCGATGAAGTCAAACCATTCAAGAATTTCACTGGATGGTAAAGATCCTTCATTGGACTAAATTGGGTAAGATATTAGAGTTAAATAGTATAAGTTGTAGGTTTCTTATTAGAAAGAATTGCGAAATATTTTTTTATGCTAACGCATTAAAAATAAGCTTTGTTAAAACTAACCTTGAAGAAAAATAGTTAATGGACTCCTCGTGACATAACTGCCTCCTAGATAAAGTTATTTATTTACATCACTCGTACATGTGATGCCCGAACGCAGGACTGTGAAGATTGGGTTTATCCATATCTGAAGTACCTCTGCATGAAATACATGAAAATCCATGTACACTAATGACTACTAAGCCACGATATATTAGCAATCTAACACTACTACATCAAAGACTTTACCTTTCACGGCTTACACTGAGATGTACGCCAAAGACAGACAATGATCTCCTCACTTATTCCCTCACTTATTCTCGCCGTACTTATAATACGTTCAACAGACCAATTACTCATCTAAATGTGTGCCCAGTAACAGTCTGGTACACCATCTGTATTATCAACCACAACATTAATACGATTCCTCCAATTTTGAAGAAAATTTATTTTTAATAAGTGAAATAGAGGATGGGTATTTCCAACAGCTATTTCATTACACAAAATGGCAATCGTATATTAAGTAACCCCCAAATTTTATTTCAAGCCACCTTTAATATTTTATTACAATTTAATTTGCTTCTTTTCTTGTCTCAAATTTATATAATTCCCTATAGTTACCTATAATGTAGTTATTTGGTATGTTAGTATTGTTTTTCAGCAAAGCAAGAAGTGAATTAACCAAATTAAGCTGCCACTTTTAGTGAAAAGTCCAAAATTAATTTAATTTATTTTTGTCTAATTTCAAACTTCCTTATAATTTTTAAATGTTTATAATTTATTCATATATCTTTCTAATGTTAATTTCAATTGGAATTAAAATAATTACCTTTGGAATATGAATGTTAATTCATTAATAAGTGAAGAAGAGAACCGAGCATTCTTAAATGCATTTTTTCGAACGTTTGTCTTTTTGAAAATTTTTGTGAACTTAGTTTGAAATAATTTGTTTATTTAAAAAAACGGTTTCTACATATTTATGTTCATTATACAGATTCAAAAGTATATCCACATTTTTAAGAAAACAGTGATCAATAGATAAAAATGCATTTTATCATATGTGTCATTATGAGAAAATGTTAATTGTAACAGGTATACGGAATACAAATTATACTCACATTTTCCTTTAAGTAGTCCAATTTCAATGGAAGTCTTTCGTGTTCACGCCATTATTGGTAGATTCAAACACACACAATAAGTTGACTATTTACTTACTTTTACGGAAAGTCATTTTAGATGCATACATCTAAGATGAAATGCCAATATTTTGTTTTATAGGGATTTAATTGTTTTCAGACCCATAAAATTGATATTTTTTATTAATATTCAATATAGACATTATGATAATGGTGTTTTAAGAGGTGTTTACATGTTGAGACCAAGAAATTTTCACTTAGTAATAACTCATTTTTGCTAGAATGTTAGTACAAAATGTTCCACGTGAACATCATCCAGGATTTCTTTCGTAAGGAAACAGACTCAAAGCGTAGAAAGGCATCAGAAAATGGAAGTTGTATTCGCATTAATATCATGAAATAGACCTTCCTCCCCGACTGGAATTCCAATGCTGCATCTTACTCTCGTTCCGCATCGCAACGGCTTCTTCCCCTCGCAAAATCCTCTCCCCGGGGTTCCCCAGGGCGCTGGTGGGGCGTAGGCGGCGGTGGTGGCACCTGGCGGCTAACGACGTCGTTACTCGGAACAGCAGCGACGCCGGCGCCGTGGCGGCGACTACGCCCGGGGGAACCGTGTAGTACAAACAACCGTGAAATACTGTTCTATTAACACGCATCGCATATTAATCCCAGTACTGCATCTACCTCCCCCTTTGGAACCTCCTCTGACTTTACTACTACTAACACGAACTCTTGCTTCGCCTCTGTCATTCTTACCCCGAGGCACATGAATCTAAATTGTTTCCAAGGCGTAGTTATTTGTAATTTTCCAATCTTGATTCATTTCCTCACTAAATTAGATCAGCCTAGCAACCAACATGTTTCTTCCCCATTCCTTCTCACAAAGCAAATGTTACGAGCAAACAGAGGTCTAATGACCCAAACATCACCAAACAATGTGAGCATTAAATATATGTTCAGTAAATATAAATATCTGTAAGCGTTTAGTTTTTACCTGGTCTTTTATATAATAATAATAATAATAACAACATCGATTGTACAAAAAATCTAGTCCAATATCTCGGGTATTCTGTTTTTTTAAAAAATATTTGTCCCGTTTGAATAATATTTCTCATCAGAATCGTCTGTCTGTCTTCTTCAGTGACTACTTATTATTTCACTCTCACCGATTTGGCTTTGTAAGACGTAAAAATGCTTGAACGCTGTAACAATTGTTTGTAAGTATTCGAAAGTTGTGAAGTGTAGTAGGTTTTGGATTTTATTTCAGTGTAAGGAAAACCATTTCACCCCAGAATTCAATTCTAATATTGAAAAAAATATCAGGAAATCCCACTTAAAACATTTGTGTTGGTGTCTGATTTTATTCTTCACATCCTTTCTCGTCATCGTCAGTGTAATTAAAGCAGGAGCATATGGCCGCAAAAACTTATCAGGACCAATGCGGAATCTGTGCTGCTGTTTATATAAAATGCTACATAAAAAGGATGCGGAATCTGTGCTGCTGTTTATATAAAATGCTACATAAAAAGGTAATACCAATCAAAAGAAAATGTTGGTTTACAAAATGTGTTAATTCGACTATTATCATCCAATATTTAATGAATATAAATAAATAATTTAAGGCTTACGACTTTTTGATGGACGAATACAAAATAAATCGTAAAGGACATAAGTCTCAAATCAAAATGAGTTAAAATTAAAATATATACCATGACCATTAAATGATAATTGATCTGCATGATCATGCAGAAATAAAAACATGGGCAACTAAACACTATTAGCGTTCTGACAATATTCTCGTCTACTATTACGCTAATATAATAGACATTGTATTAATATCTCCGACCTCTACTATACAAGGTAAAAGGAGTCATGAAAACGCTCTATTATAGTAATAAAGTAATATTTTAAATAGTCCACTTAAATGGTTGTCTCAAATATTTCTATGGCGTCCAAATGTTTCTTTAAACCCCTATTTATTTCCTTTTCCTCTTCGATTTGTCTTTCAGTATTCCTTGAGTAACAATTTCTTCCTCTTCCTCCTATGGTTGCTGTGACCATCCACCCTCGTGCATTTTCCTTCCAGTTCCAGCCGACACCATCTCACCTTCACAACCGTCGCCGCCGCCTCCGCCACCTCGGAGGCTGTAGATTAATTTAGGCACACGAGTCGGTGCTACTTGATGAATAATAATTGGACTTGGAAACACGCCGACCGCGGTTCGCAGGTCCAGTCGCCGCGTTCCCTGGGCTCGTCGACAGAAGCGCGCCTAGCGGGAAGGCGGTGAAGATCCTGGACTCTGAAGAGCAAGTGGTGAATGATGGAGGTAAAATGTTCGCTGAACGGAAGAGAGAGTGAGATACAGCGGTGGATGAGAATGTAGATATTGTAGACGGAGTGTGATGAATGACGTGCGGTGTTGTTATTGACGTGAAGGAGGGAGGAGGAGTAATTTTATTCTTCACACATAAAGAAATGAATTAAACTTGTTGAATATATTTCAAAACATAATTCTGATAAATCGAAATTCCTCGTGAGAGTAATACAGTTAAAAATAAGTTTTGGGGTTGTATTTTTCTATATATGTTTGCATATAAGTGTTTACTTACTCTAATAATTCATAAATATTCAGCCTCATTCTGAAGTTACATATTTCTCTATTTACTTAGCATATTTTGTAGTTCTTATTAGATATGAAGAATTAATTGATATATTTTGTGTATATCATGAAAATCTCGGAAAACAGTTTTCTCCTGACACTTCTAAACTACAAAGGAATAGAAAATTTTCAAAGAAGAGTTCGATTTTTTAGTGAATGATGGTGTAAGGAATGTGAATAAAATGACATCAATGTATTGAATGAACTAATGGTTATCTTATTCAGTAAAGGGAGAATTTACGATAAAATATTAAAATCAGTACCTGGAAACACATTTTTGAGGTCCTATTATTAATAAGAACTCATGTTAGTCTCTCAACAAGTCGAATCGTTGAAGTGAGCCCAACGCTTTCCCACACAACCTCGTTCGGCGATTTCGCATTATCGTGGCAGAAACAGCAGCTACTTGATGTCCATGCAACGAGGGACGAGCTCTGCTCTTGGTTACTGTGCTCCGCCCCCGTATGGAGGCCTGCCGCCGCACCTGCGCGCGCAGATACGGCTAAGCGCACACTTTACGAGCTTGCTCTTTAGAGTGAGCTGCGCACCGCGCAAAGCCGCGCAGCGCCCGACCAGCCGTCCTACAACGCCGTCTCTTGTGGTTGCGAATTATACAACGGCACTACTCTATTTCGCTCGTGTTCGCACTGCGGTGCTCCAGAGGCTCGGATTAACTAATCAAACACACAGAGCGAATCGTTCTAAAACAAAGAAGCTCGCTTTATGGAGTTGCGTTTCTCGTAGTGTGAGTAATCACAATAAGCAGTACAAATGTTACTTGGTTTTCACTGAGATAAATGAAGTTTTTACACTAATTGATTACTTACAAGACATTCTACAAAATTAAACTGAATTTGTCAAAAATAGTTTAGTGGATTAGTTAAGCAACTTGACCGAATTGGTACAAAACTATGAAAACGACCTTCTCCAATTAGGATCTCCAAATTTACAAGATTGTGAAGCAATAAGAAATATCACAATTAGATTCCGAGGTAAAAGAGACAACCAAACAACATACATGGTCGGAGCAACGGAAATGGATTCATTCGTTGCGTATGAAGGATTACTGGGCTAAAAGGAAGGCTGACAAGTGTTGATTCCGCGTGGTAGTGACCCATTCGCGAAGAAGAAGAATTAAATGAATTTTAATGCAAAACGAAAGTAACTCCTATTGATATAGGAAACATACTGATACTCCTACTCATACTGATAAGGGGAAACATCACACTTCAGAATATAGGAAGTTAGTCATCTACTGAATTTGTTAAATTGGTTTCATGAATAAGTATGGTATTGCTACGATGAAGATTATTTCGCTGTTAATTTGGAGTTCTTTACAAACGTGAGATTGTGTACAATTGCTGGAACATATATTTCCATTAAAGCCGTTTTCTCTTCTATTTTATTGATTACTTCCCTCTTGATCCCCCTACAGTCACTACATTCTCTGAATGCTTTCAGGATTAATCCATTGGTAGAATTGTTTAAATCGTATTGTTTTCTTTCTGTCCATTGAAAGTTAAAATTCCTCCTTCTTAACTTTTAACGGTTACCGCTTGTTCCGAATCCTCTTCAACTGCGTTTATCTCTCCATTCCTAACTCCTCTTCCTTTCCCTTCCCTTGACTACGTCACTTCCTGTGGCTACGTCACTCGCGCCGACGACGGTGAGCAAGACAAGCGAGGATGTAAAAGGGCGTAAGTCCAGCTACTGTGGGGTGCGGTGGCGGGCGGGCGAGGTCCGCCGGGAGCAACACTCTGACCGTGTATGATCCACGGACGAAGGGAGTCCGTCCCCCCGCCCCTCCCCCCACAGAACGCGTCCACGACTCGCTCGGTTTTTATTTGGAGACAAAAGTTTGTAGTCGTGTAGAACAGACGCGGCGGGGAGACGGCGATGGAGCGGGCGGCGCGGGGGGCCGCGTGTGCGAACGGGCGCGCCTCGACGGCGGTGGCTTTCCGACGCAATTAGAGTGACGGAGCCCGGGGGCCCGCGCCCCCTCCGGCCGCCCGCCTCGCCCCCGGGCACCGTTTTCCCTTCCCCGCTCCATTGCCGCCGACCCTGCGCCCGCGCTAAGTAGAAAACCGTGTAGCGGCTTGTGATGGCTGCGTCGGCAGCGCGCGGGCCGGCAGGCAGGCAGGCGGGTGGGCGAGGGGAGTACGTCGGCTGAATGATGGCCGCTCGGGCTTCGCCTGACGGCTGACCGCTGCAAGGAGAGGCCACCGAATCAAAAAATAAACCCTCTTTCAATTAAAAAACTCGCAGGCGGGGCCGAGGCGATCCCGCGCTGGTAGCGGTGGTGGGGTCGGCCGGTTGGCGACGCCGGTGTTCGGGGGCGGGGTCGGCCGTCATCGACGTGATCAACACCATCATTAGCGCCTGGATGGCAACGCGCCTGCCGTCGGCAGCGTGAATCATAAAAACCGCGCAAAAACGGCGTCGCGGCAGAGGGAGGAAGGTAGCCTGTCGGAGGTGGCAGGGTGTGGAGTGCGGCGCGACGAATTTTCGACGCTTGCTTTTCGACCTTCGCTCAAACGAAGCGCAGAAGAGAGGTCGACGTGGAGCGAGTCGGAGGGTGACGCTGAGGATGAGGGAAAAGTGCTCTGAGGAAAATGAACGCAACAAGGCACGCTGCCCGTGGAACATCTTTGGAAACTTTTTATAATGAGTGAGAGGGGAGAAATTTACAACGAAGGAGTGCAAAATGTAGAAGTTTCATGTTCTAGGAAATCAATTACAGTAATACATACAGAAGCAATTACATAATTTGCGCGACGTTGTAACTATCCCAATAATTAGTGAACTGTTTTATTTTAGGATTAATCATATATCATAATATTGTAAAGGAATTAGAGCAGTGAAATCAAATTTTTGAAAAACATCTGTTTCATAAACAGTTACTTTTAATCAAATTTTATTGAACTGAGCTTATTTAAATCAAGAAGCAAATTTAAATTACTCGTGATAATTGTGTGATATTTATCCAAAGAACTCTTGCTTATCTTTAGGTTTAAAATTCCATAGCACGAAGATATGTAGAGAATGTTGGAAATATAAAATGTAGTCAGTCATTCCCTTCCTTTTATTGTGAAGGAACGGGAAGAACACTACCTATGTGACTGAAATTCACGACAATTCGACGGCATAATGTTGAAACTTTTAATGATTTTTTTTTACGAAATGAAAATATTGACCATGGTTTTGTTTTATGATTAAGAATTTTGTATATCTTTAAGGACTCTTGGTATTAAAAAATATTACAATAGATACAAGGTTTTGTGAACTTTTCAAAACAATTCCGTAAAAACTGGATGTTTTTAAATATTTCCATTATACCCGAAAATGGAAAAATTATTCTTTTGAGAAAAATAAAGTATGAACATTTTTGACGAATAATTAGTTTAAATTAAATTTATGCCTTGGCGAGTATTATGAAAAACATATTCTTTCGGGGTTTACTCAACATCTGTCCTACATTTTATTGTGTAATCAATTTTTCTATTATAATATTCCGCCAGGACGTACTTCCTTGTTGCGTTGATAATTTGGTCATTCACGAACATCAACATCACAAACATTCATAACTTATCTACATTCTACCGAACTATTTGTGCGTTGTTCTTTCCGCAAGTTGGTGATACCGTCAGTACAAGTCCGCTGTTAGCTTTTTCGACGCCAAGTTTGAAGAGATAACTGTACGGCTTTCCTTCCCTTTATTCGTCCAAGCAGATAACCCCGTATAACATTGGCATCACGAATCCATCGAGTTAAAATCGCGAGTTAGTTTTATTGTTTGAATTTTTTCGACCTTTGTCTTATCAATGATACCCATAGCCTTGCTATTGTCCTCCACGTGGTCATACGCAGTCTGTACTGTTTTTTGACAATAAATTTATTATTATTGCTCTAATAGCAGTCGATTCACGAAATCTGTAGGATGTTGTAATCTGGAAATAGTTTATTGATTTTTTCTACAGTTTATATTGAAGAAAAGAAGCGAGTTGCGTGCACGCAACTGGATGTTTGGCTTGTTGCATTCAGGAGCGTGGACGTGTTGCTGGTCGTCTACATGAAACAGATTGCCGATGTATTGCAAAATATCACGTATAATTTCAATATATAATAGTTTAAATACAAAAAATTATGATATTATTTAAAGTAAATATTTGGTTCAAAATCGGTAACATAAGGTATGTGCATACACCTCACCACAAATGTTACCGTTTGTTTATCTTGTGACAGACACGTGTTTCTTCTGTTTTATGGTATGGATTCTCTTCTCGTCCACGCCGTAAACCTAAAAAATGCCTCTTCTTCCTTCCGCATCGTTCTCAGCGTCCATTTACACGTAAACCGATCCCATCGTCGGTCAACCCCCCTTCTGCCCCTTCCCTTGCGAGCCGCCCTGGTGTTGGGCATCGCGACGGACGTGCCCGAGGGGCTAATCCTAGCGGCAGTGCCTCGGTCCCGCGTTGCCGAAGTCGAAGCTTCTATTTGCGCGGGAATTAAAGCGATGGGAATCACCGGCGCGCTCTGTGAGGCACGTCCTCGCGGATCGCTTTCATTAGGCGCACCGCTCTTCCTTACTTCCGCGCTCTTTTCTGTTCCCCATCACCTTCTGTTTGTCTGTCATGCCATCAAGCCACCGCTGGAAGGTTACCACGAGGCCTCACACCCACCATACCAACGCTTAAACTTCACTTCATCTGGTGGTTTCATTCTAACAGATATTCTATGCTCCAAATTCATTTGTTTTGTATTCTTCGCATTACACATATTCTTGTCATTACACATATTTCTTTGCCTTTGCTGATCGCTGTCATTTTCGTTCTCTATTGTCGAGTATTACCTTCCTGTCGAGAGAGTCTAATGTCTAATGCGTGAGATTTGTCTTGTTCCAAATAACGTGAGTACCTGCAGCTGAAATCGAGATTATGTAGTGATATTACAAAAATATTTTTTTCTCAAATCTCCTTTGATATCTAGTAAAAATACTTTCCACGAATGATGGTGGTTTGGTAATATTGATGAGTAATGAGTGGACGTTAATCCCAACTTGTCGCTCAATTCATAACGAAGAAAACTTTACCTGGCTACATAATATGCAAAAACTACGTGGACTGAAACAAATCATTCACGGACTTATTCTCTTGGATTGGGGAAGAGTCTAAGCTAAGTTTCGTATCGATACGACCTCAGATATTGGAGTAAGGAACTACATTCCGAAAACGCAGCAGTTACTGGTTTTTTTTTACAAGTATGAGTGATACTTGGTGCAGCGTCCACCAATATACCAATAGTTAAGAAATAGTTTTATTCTTCTCAGCACCTTTAAATTATTTTTTTTTCCTTAATAGACATACACATACATCCAAAATTTGATTTTATCGCAGGAATATATATTTTTTTGCGTATAGTACTTCTACCCTGCCATATTCATTATTAACTCGTTTTCACGGGGTAAATGTCTATCGTCTGACAACAGAAATGGTTTCTCGACATCGTCGGACTCATTTCCCGTTCTCCATTGAGAATCAACCTATATATAATCGGGGTGGAAAATAATAGTGGTATAGTGAGATCTCGCTAGCCGCCTTTACAGCCTGAGTTTGATTAACTTTGAATGTTTATTAAAATATCACATAATCTAATAGTCTCCTTTGTTTAAGTGTACAACATTTCTATTGAGATATTCATTACTGTTACTTTCTTTGATAGAAGAGTAGAAGAAAATCTTTTACTCTTCATAATATTTCAAAATAACGTCACCAAATTTTTCTAGGAAGTTGAAATAATTTCGAGCATAACGCATTGAACTGTGTAATTTGTTCAAATTGAAAGTAATTTAGAAAAGAGACATATTTGTTTATTCCAATAGTTGTCATGTTTAATTTTCGGTGATATTATGTTACTAAATTCTAATGGAAACCAAACCAATACTATGTAACACAATTTTTAAATTTTATTCATTTAACAGATGATACACGCGTTCTACCTTTCGGTATATCACCATCAAATACCGAATGATATGTCGCGTAGTGAGAAGCTACACCGATACAGTATTATATAATAATAAACATAGATAATATTTACCCAAGAAAACAACATATAAATAGCCCTGTATTTTTCAATATAAGTGTACATATCACATATCTGCTGAACAAGTAAAGCGATTATCATTAAGTTGTGACTTGGGGAATATTCAAATGATTAAAAGCTTTTTCTCACTGCAGATATATTGACTCTTTTACTGTGTTTTCAAATGAAACTATTTTTTTCAGAAAATATAAATTGATATTGATTTTGAACTAATAACAGCCGATTAACATAACGGAATAATTAAATATTTATTACACGGATAAGGTATATGGATGAGGAGTTTTTTCACGCTGCGGCAGGAGTCTCATCCAGGCATGAGGCGTGGTTTTTCTTTTAGCCATGCTTTATATAAGGATATTTTTGAATATTCACTAATTCACTGTTTATCTCTTGTTATTTATTAGTATTTGTCAATAAATGTTATATATTTGTATTTTTCTCTTCACGGGCTTTAAAGAAGCCGTGAAAAATGTGGACTTTCATTTAAAAAGCCAATAAAAATGTCAACAGTTTAAAAAGTTTCTACCATTTGAATGATTAGCTCCATGTCATATTTCTTTTCATACTGACAAACGCATTTGGATATGTTTTGTCGTTTAGCACAAAGTGCTCGCTTTTATAGGTTTATCCAGTATATGATATAAGTTATTATACTGTGATGCATTAAAATCATTGCGTTTTAGATACAACACCATTCCCATTTCAACAGTATTTATCGGGATCAAGGTATTCTATTGGTAATTCCAATACAGTTTTTCCTCAATTCTGTTCTTTTGTGAGCGATGTCAGGAAGTTCAACATGGAACCCCAGAATTTTTCAAAACCTTCCTCGCAATTTCTTGAGGTTGCGATGCGCCAGATACACAGTGTATGTCTGTATGGGTCCATCTCTTTTACACTCCACTCTTGTTGTATCATCTGGCTCACAAGGAGGGGATTGACAACTGCGTGGGAACGGCCAGTGTTGAGTGTGCGACGGCTGTGTGAAGAGCGGTGAGAGATTGAGGGAGGTGGGGAGAGGGTTCGGGCGTGACTGACTCGACGAAGCCCATGCGTTGTTGCGCGAACGTCTGACGCACGCAATGCGCGTGACGCTGTTTATTTCCCGCATTGTACTCGCGAACGTTCCCCTACGATATAACACGCTGTGCGCTCTTGAGATTCGTACCCCACCGTTTACGACTCGCGAGATCTCGTGGCAAGTACTGAGCCACGTTCCTTTCTATGAAATGTACTATACATCTTTTCTATTCGTAAGTGGGATTATTCAATACTACGCAATTATTATCACTAGTTGATCGTAATAAAACTGATATAATGAATGGGTTAAATGCATGAATTTCTTTACCTTACTCTGTTATTACAAGAATGAATCTATTTCCTTTAGGGAAGAAGAAACCCCGCCGCAATCTTTCATCTAATTTTGTATTCGTTTATACTCAACTGGGAGATACGAGTGTCCATTGAATTATCTATTGATTGTGATAAATTACTGTTCAAAATTACTCATCTTGAAAATAGAGATTTTTAGGCACAGTGAGTCTCTTGGCGTATTTCACTTGTCCTTCTCTTACTTCTGCAGTCTAGAAATACATGGTAAACAGTTATGAAGCAAAAGTTATCAAGTGAACAGTTAAAAACGAAAATACTTCCACTGAGCTGGTAATTTTATTTTCAGTTCCACGAAACTTGTATTTTACGTACTCTTCTCATTAAATACGATTAATGGTAGGGAATGAATCAGTAAATGAGAAATTTGTGTTTCGTATGATAAAAATTGCAATGATAAAAAATATCTGATGAGGTTTTATGCGTTTCACTAGAAGTTACAAGACGGCGCTCAAATCATTCTGAGGTATCGCGTGTATTTTTCGAAGAATAAATTGTTACTTCACTTGCTTAGCTTTATATGCTTTTTACATCATTCATTGTATTCTATCACCAATTTTATTAATTTCTTTCGTGCAACAGATGAAGGATTAGTAACAATTGAGCGTAGTGCTCCATTCCATTGTTTAGCGTTGAGTTCCCTCGCCGTAGCCGTAGCTGTAGCCGATCGCCAACGCGTCGCATCGCCTTACACTCTTTCGTCGCTCGCCCTCGCGCGCGTCGTTTCCGCTTCTCCGAATCCTCTCAACAGAGCGAGAGCGACAGCAATCACAATCGGAATCAATACGTAGCTTCCTCCACCCACCCCTCGTTCACCCTTCGCTTCGACAACACGCTTTCGTGTTGCCATTCAATCTGCACTCGCTCTGCGGCGCTCGTTTCCGCTTGCTTGTATCTCAGGGGCGGGGTCGTGCTGGAGGCTACGGTGACGGCGCGCGCGGCGGAGTAACAGTGACGAATAGGGAAGAGATGATGAAAGAAGCTGCATACGGTTTTGCTTCAAATGGAGGGGTGGTATCATTATATTACTTGGTAGAATTAGTGTTCTCTTCATAAAAAAGTGTATTTATTAAAAAAAGTACGTAGGTAAGTCGAGAAATAGGTCGCAAAGATGAATAGAGGCAATAATAATCAAAGTGACTTCCTGGCATTTATTTAACTTTTCGACATAATCACCCTGTACATTCAGACACTTATCCTATCTTTTTGCAAGTCCTTGAAAACCGGTGGCAAATGAGTCTTTTGGTAGCTGTCGCAGCCAACGAGTAATCTCTTATATTACGGCATCATCAATTTTAAAATGACGGATTTTTTAGGGATTTTAACAGATGAAAATCACCGGGGGCTAAGTCTCGACTGTACAGTGAATGTTCCAAGCGTTCCCAACGAGATGTTAGTAACAGCTTCTGGGATGACCTTGCTGTGTGAGGGCGGGCACACTCATATAGCACAATCGCCATCATGCACTGGCTGTCTTTGACTGACTGCGTGTCTACGAGATGTCACGCAGCCTATACGACAAGCATACATATGCTTTCATATACTGGCAAAAAAACACTCGTAATTTTAAACGGTATACGGGAAACTGACGTTTGCGACTTATTCGTATATTGACTTTTACTCGCATACTCTTCCTAGTGATTTGAAAGGAATAATGGAAGTTGTTAGTTACGATTAATACAATGAAGTACAACATAGTTTATAAAAATACCCGTTTTAATTTTATTAAATGAGTTGTACATCGAACTGATGCGAGATATTTAAATACTTGAACTATTGTGTAAATATTTGAATTATTGTTTATTTTCTAAGAATATACACGTGAAAAGGAGACAAATCAAAATCGCTATCAAAGATGATTCCAAATTTTTAATTAATATTATGAAGTTCTACCTTATGTAAGGAACAAGAATGTATTATGAAGTTCTACCTTATGTAAGGAACAAGAATATATTAAGATACTATTAAGAGTTGAGGGGCCAGGTTTGTTATTATTTTATATTTACTTACAAATGAATTAATTTACGCTTCACGCTTCAATTTTCCTGCTTGCTCCATCGTACGTTCCATGTCTCCATTAATATTCCAGTATTTGTTATTATAACTTTTGTCATATTTTCTTGTCAGAGAAAAACATGACAAGAAAAATCGTTTTAAAGTGAAACTGGAATCATTTAAAGCCAATTAGTCGATTAAATTTTCTGATGTTTGAATGAAGTTAGAGAAATAAAGATTTTTGGTGTGCAAGAAACATGTAACATTGACATGTAATGGTTAAAAGTAAAAAGGTAAATATTGTGTAGTCGTTATTGAAATGACCCTTTTTCTCCGTGTATGAGAGATATATATCTCAAAAATGAAACTCGATGGATGTTCTGCAATAGAGTTTTTATGGGGGTTATAAAAGGTTTCTCCAGCGACGAATAGGTAAGAGCTCTTGGGCTGTGGAAGCGGAGTCTGGTAGAGAAGACGTAGCAGAATGTTTCAAGCGAGAGCACGCCAGCAGTCTCGAAGGCAACGGTGGAGAAACAGTCCCGGAGCGCAAGTGGTGACGAAGTCGATAGTGGCGACATCCCTTGAAGCTGTTTTCCCTTCTGCTCCTCGCCAGCGCAACACTGTCGCGGTGACGCCCTTTTCTTTCTCCCTTCGCTCTCTAACGCCGCCCTGAGGCGTTTCCGCTCCTCTTTTTTGTCTTGTTCTTTCGCTGTACATTTTTGTTCTATTCTACTCGTTCGTCTTTTGTCAGTGATCACCAGTGTTGCCGATGTTGTAGGTTGTGGTGCTCACGTTGATGAATTCATCCAGTACAAACTTTGACAACTTTCCGTAGAGCATATTGTTAAAAGAGTATATTAACTTAACGACCTCGTTTTAGTCACTGTTTCCTTTGAAGTTATGTTTTGTTTTGTCTCGTACCGGTGTAACATGAAGTACACAGAATTTCAGCAAATTTTTGTTCCTAGGACAACTTGAAAACTACGTCCCTGGACTCACTGCGTTCTGTTTCGTATTCTTCTAACAATGTGCTCAACGCCAAATAGATTAAGTTGAATTTTATATTTTTAGTGATTCGTAATGAATGATTACTTTCCTGTTTCCAGAAAAATGTTAATAAATATCAGAACCCAGAAGAGCGATTACTATAATAATAGCATTCTTTATACAGTGGGTAAACGAAGTTCCAAAATCATTTTAACACAGCATTTCAACCCTTGATTTTGGCCTTCTCTATCTGCAGCAAATAGTGTGCGTTGAAAATTTGTATGTTAAAGAAACGAGAGCCGTTCAGTACATTTAATTGTACAATATTTGAAAACTGAACATAAATAGTGCAATTACGTAAATCCATTGGATACTGGGCATGACTTCGTCGCAGTGGTGAAGTAAGGATTCCAATGTATCAACATTTAACAATACTGACAAGAAAAAGTAACGAGGAAATTAATGTAATTATGAATAAAAAATGTCTGTTTTATTTGGATTTTCTTTCGTCCCAACTTTGTCCAGAAACGCATTTCTTTCAGTGATAAAATTCTGATTCAATCCTTACTGGAACATTTGCTTAACTTACCTGGGGAAGCAATTGGATTTCGTCGTTGTTTGCGAAATGATAAACTATGGAAGATATGTAGGATCGGTGATGAGATAAGAAGCGCCACTTTCCTGCACTACCTAGCAGCGACATCTTGCGGAATATTCTGACACAGCCATTCTGCGAATGTCAAAACGAGTTATGAGGTTTGAATCAGACTGCAATGCATTCTGCGTCGTTTCTCCTCTTTACTCGTAAGGTACACATTGCGGTACTGAGGACAACGTCGTCGTCATTTTCCAGTGTATTCCATACCATAGAGTTACGTGAACATGAAGCAAACCTACATGTGTATAAAAAAGGATTGATAAGGTGAGCCCGAATGTTTATTGTTCCTTTGCGTGTTTTATTTCCAGCGAGGTGAAGTAACGGTGATCGATTTGAAATGGAACTATTGTCAAGGAATGAATTTGTGTGTCCAATGCATGTACTGAATTTTTGGATGGAATATTAGTCGTTTCGATGAAAATATTTTAATTGCTCGTAAAATCGTTTAGTAATCAAGACGGTCAGCTCATTTTGTAATTCTTCTTTTGCTGTCTGTTTTGTTTGAGCGATAGATTCTCTATGAGTTACACTATGTTTTCTCCCTTTCTTACTAATTTGCTAAATGGTGTTATCTTGATTGATTAGTGAGTTTAAGATAAATGTTCTTGTGGATGGTTCGATATAAATTTAGTATTTTTAAAATGCACGTATTTTCATTTACGTTTTTGGTAGCATCAATACTTGTATTTAGTGCTAGCCGTCATGGTAATTAAGAGTTCTATGCTTTGTTCTAAAACACATGTATAAATTATCTTTCAACAATCCCCGTTAAAGAAATGAATAGCAAATCGATTCAGCATCTATCATTATTCACCCTCTCAAGGAGAAAAAAAATGATGGCGATCAGCCATATCGAAGGGTGTCAACGGACCTTAATTCGTGGTGAGTCGAGGGCACCCGCAGATTGGCCGCGTCACTGGCCCTTTTGACTCGCCCTCGATAAACTGGAGTCTTTCCCCCACATTCCGTTTTTCAACGTGCACTCAGAGGTCAGCCGACCGGCCAAATGTCTGCCACGTCTGTTGTTAATAGTGCCAATCGCGGACCCTTTCGAATGTACGACTTATATGGAACGCTTTTGGGGGAAGTCTTTGCGAACGGAAGAAGGGTCAAGCAGAAGGGTAATATTGAGATGAACTCGCTTGGAAGAAACAATTCAGAAATTACATCAATCTGCGAAGGTTAAAGATATTTGGATTATAATTATGAATATTAGGATCAAGAGAGATAGATGCTATAGTATAATTGTTTATTCATTAATTTCTGTTGATTTTTTGTTTATTTCATTATTCCACATCTTTAGCAAGGTGGAACTTTCTCTTTTATATCTCACTTCTCATAGTAGACGTCTCGGGTGACCCGTGGTATAGTGCCTAGCGTTCTACCTGTGGTGATGCTGGTTCAAACCCTGTCTGATCCAAGAAGAATTCGCGGTGGTGGACGAAGCGGTGTTCACGGCAGGTTTTCCGTGGGTCCTCCCGTTTCACCTGCCATTCATTCCACCACAACATTCACTCATCGTCATTTCACCTCTTTCGCATATCATTCTTGTCATCCCCGTCATTAGAAAGCCGTCTCAATGCAGACGGTGGTCGTATGCAACGACCAGGGCACAGAGGATCCCCAACGCGGTGCCCCCAAAGCAACAAATGCTGTTACAAGTCCTCTACTCCAGAAGCAATTCTGACGCGACATTATCATCACCTGTAGACATCTCTTCATTTCTGGTTGCGCCCATGTCTACCACACCACAATCTTGAGGGCATTCTACAGTGTACGTAGCTACAAAGTATAAATTTAAAAATTAGTCTTCTTATCAGTTTCGTATTTTCTGCCAGTACGTGCACAGACTATGTATGTGAGAGACTTAGAATAAAAATATTTTTTAGTTCCTTGTTTGTACGAATTTTTTTTAAATTTGTAAATATAATGATCCGTTTACTTCCCTAACAACCAGGTTAAGTTTGAGAATTTTATTGTTTCCTATACTTAGTTACATTCATTAAATAAGAATTAAAGAAAGTGAAATTTAGTATTCTGCCGTTACTGGTTGACTAAAGTACAAGGCGAAAAACTCGAAGAAGTGAGAATTGTAATGAACGACTGAATTTATTTCCATAATATTGACTTTGTCAAATAAATCCATCGGAAGGGAAAACGAACAAAAGTCTTTGAATGCGCTCCAATATGGAAGCCAGAATATGCTATTAAAGGGAGGCTTCAATACATGTGTGGAGGGTAAGAATCGCATGTGATACTAGAACCCACATCACACATATCAGAGGTCACTATAATTTTGAAATGACTGTGTATGTAATTTGATGTTATTGTTTACATATTTCATTGTATTGCAGTTTCGTTTGTGATGAAATGACGTCCCTTCGTAACACTTTCGAAATAATTGAGGTGGGGGAGGAGACAACGGGATTATCATGCAAGAAATTACTAAAACCACCAAGACGCTTTAATTATGAATATTAGGATTCTTATCGTATTAAAAATCTACGTATGTAATTAAAGGATTTATCATGATACATTAATGTTTGATTTTAGTACCCTGTTCGGATTTTTAATGGGACCAAGGAGGATGATTTGGGAAGAACAATTCGGTCAATATAATTGGCGATCAAAGTTTGGGAAGAAAATCAAAAGAAATTGGCGAACATAATCACAGCGTTCCAACCCCTATCGAAACAAGATTATACGTAATTCCACCTTGACTGTCGACCGAGAGTAAAATATAAGTAATTGAAACCAAATGCACAACGCTAGATGTTGGAGAAGGTTCAAACTACGAAACCTTCTCCGAAAAGGATAACATTGACCGGAGCAACATTGGTGTGCATGTGAGGGAATACTCTGTCGTCTTAACCAAGTCGTCCGTTTGTCGAACCTGCTGTCCTCTATATAGTTGCACAACGTAAACAAAGATAGAACCACTAGTCTACCGCTGTCGGTAAATACGACTAGGAATGCCTCAACACTAATTAGTGCCTATGAAACCCCAATTCTGCTAGTAAAGGGATGTTACGACACCAGAAATTCAACGAGGTGAGGGGTAAGTACATTAACGACGTTACAAGTACAACTGGCGAAGCGGTGTCTTCCACTTGCTTAAACGACTCGAAATTCCACTGTGAATACGGTCAGATATCTCTCCTGCAGAGAGATGAACGAGAAGTATCAGCAGCAGCTGACTCAACACCTGCCACCGATACTAGTCGCGCAGGTCAATGAGTTCTCATAATGATACCTATTAATTGTCTTGAACGTGTCTTTGCAATGAATGCACATAGCTCAAGCGCGGAAGGCATCTGTACAGATGCCATTACATAAAATCTGATAATTGTGAGACGAGTAAGATCCACAGCTATTCAAACATCTCTATTCCTTCGTGATAGATTTACATGACATACTATAGCTATCGACTTTCGATATCAGATGTGTCACTTTTAGACAATTTTTTGTCGTATTCCCATTTGCGAGTATAAGATTATTTACCTGTTTTTTAGTTTGATTTACTTAGAATTATTGACAAAGTTTAATTCAAAATCTGAATATGAGATTTTGGAGTTACTTATCTCTTCTCCCAACATATCGGCTGGAAGTTGAATATTAATTTGTGAACGATAGGAGGCTATTTAAAATCTACAGACATATTTCGTGGCAAAGGATGAAAAAGAAATTTTCATACTAATTATCTAATTGGCACTGATACTCTTTCAATTCATTAAATCCTCATTTTTCATTATATCTACTCTACCAAAAATTAAATCCTTAATTTTAAACACTAATTATGAAAGTTAATTAATGTTTCTGTTACGTTTGTATCTCATTTCCAAAGAGGATTAAAATATCGACTTTCTCTTCTGTGTTGCACTGGCTTTGGGGAAACCTCTGGTTTAGAAGTGAGTAATTCTTGTTGTAGAATTCGAATTTACCTGACAGTTCAAAGGCGGACTCGCGTTTAAAGCACGACACGCTGCTTTTCTGGCACTGGCACAACTTCCTTTCTCTGACCCTGTCACGTGCTCTGACCTCGAAGAGAGAAAAAATGTCCTCATGGAATCTGCTAGAGTGGATCGATCTATGAATATTACGAGCAAAATTTTAACTTTCGTTCTAACGGAGTATTGGGCTACGATGTGTTCGGATGAAATGATCTAATATAATGGGACAACGTGATCCGAGGTCAGACAACCTTGTTTTGTCAAATACACATCGAAAGCAAATTCATGTTGAAAGGAAATGTGTTGCAACCTAATCTTTAATATTTTTTAGGTATTGATAGATTTTCGTTAAGTTTTTTGATTAATTTCTATGGTTGATGAGAAGTTCCACATCAGAATACGAATTGATGAATTCAATATCCCCTTTTTTAAATATATTTTTTGTTCTTATTCGATTGTATTACTTGGATATTAACATTCAATCCTGTTCTTGTAGAACAAATAGATGACAGAGTGCGTGAATTACAGTTGACGATGCTTCGCATATCAAGTGAATGCGGCAAGAGGAGAGGAGATGGACGCTTCCTGGGGAAAAGTTGGTGGGATAAAATTTTACCCGATTGGAAAGAAGGAAAAATAAATTACGACGGAGGTATCAGCGCAGGAACAATTTTGCACGAAAGTTTAAGAGAAGACTACAAAGAATGCCATTGCGAATATCGGGATACGATAAGGGAGAAAAAGAAAAACGTATGGAATGAGTTTATAGAAAGCTGCACGCATAAAAACTTATGAGGATTGCATTACGTTATAGGAAGATGAAAGATAAAGACAAAATTGCTCTAGAATACTGTAAATGACAATATTAGAACCACTAGAGGATGGCTAGATGCTGGGGAAACTTTACTAGAGAATATACAAATGGAGAGGCAAGGTAGCGGCATTTGGAATGAAGATTACGAACCATGGGGTATTTATAGAAAGATAGATGCTTCCGAGGTAGCATTAAAGTCATTAAAGATATTAATATAGAGAAAAGCCTGGTTTTGACTCTGTATAAAACAAAATGACAAAGGTTTTCGAAGAAAGCGTAAGAAACGAACTATCAGATATAATACTTGCCTAAAAATTGGCTTTTACCCAAAATTTTGGAAGATTGGTATTGTGCAACTATTTTTAAAAGATGTCAATAAAGATAAGACTGATTGCAAGTCATATAGGCCAATTTGCCTTTTGCCAGTATGTGGAAAAATGTTCGATAAAATCATCTTATCAAGAATAATGGAAAAAGTGGAAGGACATATTTTGTTTAATAGTCGGCAATATGAATTATTAAAGGGTAAAAGTAAGAAGAATACTGTAAATTCATTCGTAAAAACAGTGAGGCAAAGAAAATTCAAATACATAGCAACTATAAGCGTGGATTATAAAGGAGTCTTTGACAGTATCGAATATTGAATGTTTACAGGAATTTGGCTTAAAAAAGGAGTGGATAAGAATAATACAATCCTATTTAAGAGATAGGACTGTGTTCTTAAAGATAAGAGGAGAACGTGTATTCAGATCCCTAACACGAGGTTGCCCCCAAGGTGCACACAAGGGTCCAATATATTGGAAAGTAGTTCTAAATAAAGTGCTAAATAAACTTATAGAAGAAAAAATGGACCTAATAGCGTACGCAGATGACATGTTTGTGGAAGGATCAAGTCGGGCAAAACTAGAAGCTGAATGTAGAAAGGCGTTAGAAATATGTATTATAATTAGTGAAGAATACCATCTAAAAATATCTGGAGACAAAACGAGTATAATAGTTTTTGGCATGGAACAGGAGAAAAGGAGGGATCCAATAATAAGAATAGGAAATTGGAAAGTTAAATTGAAGAGGGAACTAAAATATTTAGATGTCATTATAGACGAAACGTTGCTGTTTCGAAACCATTTGGAGTATATTGAGAAGGGGTGAAGAAGATATTTTATAAATTGATTCGTTGGCATAACGAAATATTCTTTAGAACATAATGAGGTAAGAAATTTATATAAGGGAGCTATTGAGTGCATAATGATGTACTGCGCTAGCGTATGGGGTGCGCGGTTGGAGAAGAAATACATGGAAAAGAAGTTGGAAAGAGTACAACATTTAATATTAATAAATTGATGCAGATGTTACAGGACATTTTCAGCCAAGGCATTACAAACAATTTTAGGCATTGCACCCATAGATATCTCGGTTCAAATAAGAAGCCTTCGTTATAGAATACGATAAGGGGAATATAATATTATTGAGGTGGATGGCTTGAAATTCAGTAGGAACGACAGAGGATGGAAATAATAATTAACAAGAACACTGCATCAATCTATAAGATGTAATAGAGGGAAGGAAGGTAGTATTTTTTACCAATATACTAAATGTATTGAGTTGCCTACAAAAACAAGACATGGTTTACACCGAATAAGTGCGTTATATAATTTACCACTGGCCATGGTAGCTTCAATCAGTATTTGAGAAGAATGTGCAAGAGATGATGATGCGTGTGTCTTTGGTAAGGGAATCGAATCTCCGGATCACATTTTGATTGATTGTGATATTTATGTACATGGACGATGTGAATATATGAAAAAGATGAAGCTTCACGGACTGACAAATTTTCAAGATAGACAAGGATGGATTGGGTCAAAGGATAGGTATGAAGATTTCGGAAAGTATGTAACATTGTTAAGAGCAATACGAGAAGAAAAAAATATGGATAGGAGTGATTTCACATATATAAAAGAAGGGAAAAGGAGCGAATGGAAAACGCAAGGAAGACAATGACCTAGAATCCCTGGCATTATCATCAATGAACAAGGTTGTAGAGATTTCAAGAAAATCAATTTAAAAAACAATACTTATTTCAGTGTTAAAATAAATATGATTGTGATGACATCAAGACCAGTTGTTTACATTGCATTTCCTTTATTTTGGTTTCACTCACAGACTTTAAACTCNATATATATATATATATATATATATATATATATATATATATATATATATATATATATATATATATATATATATATATATATATATATTAAGAACTGTACAAAACTATTTTTTAACTACACAAACAAAATCATAACGGAAAAAAGAGTCAAAATCAAGTTTTCTATGATACGAAATTAAATATATTACCTCATTTTTACTCTGTTAGGTAGCTAAATTTTTTAATATCAGCATTACGTGAAATTAATGTATGTATAATAGATTTATAATTGAATGATACTCTGTAGTACTGAATGATTACCCTGTGAAATAGATATGTATGAGGGAGAGATTGCCATTCCCGCATTGAACAATTTAATCATCATGGCGCTGCATTTTCCCAATTTGTTTATTATAACTCTTATTTCCCCTGTACCTTAGAGATATTACCAGGATTTTATATCCTTGGATCTTCCATGTATTCTTCTAGGTCAAGTTAAAGTTTGTAATTTATCCTTTTGTCTAACAAATTATACCATATTTGCTACAATCACTTCGCAGTTACCATAGAGCCTTGCCCACCCCTAACCACGGGGAGGTGAGTTGTTTCTACTTTTCATTCCTGGTATTGGATCGAATCTCGTATTGTTCACAAAGCAGTTACTTGATTCATGAAGAATTTATATTTTACTTCACTACCAATTCACTCGCTCCTGTCCCCCTCTTACTTATATATATATCGTGTATAAGCCACTTTATGAAGAGTTCAAGTTCGAAGTCATATAATTCGCAGTAGCACATGATGTGGTCCGCAGTCTCATTCGCTTTCTCACTGGTACAGTACATACATGTCTCTTCCCTATCCTCTCCCAAATAGGCATTACAATTCCCATGACTTGTAATAAATTCAAACATTCGGTGTATTTATTGGGTACAAAACATTTTCCATTTTTAAGAGTAAAATTTACGTTTGGTATATTCTGAAATAGAATTCTTTGAGCGTTTCAGAACTCGCAGGGCCCATATCTAATGTTGACAACCGACTGAATGAGGCATATCACTACTTCTAGATGTTCCAATAGCTTCAAGCCATTTTCGTTTGCATTACGCATTGCTTACGTGGAATCACGTGGAACTAGATCCTGTTCAACTAGGAAGTATACAGTTTTTCCTCACGCTCGACACGATGCGTTGCTTAAACTGACCGCTGACACTGCGTGTCATTGACGTAAATTTAGGGGCAGCAGCAGCGCTATCTACAGAATCCCCAAATGTCCGGAATTTTCCTCGAAGTTTTAACTCCCTGAATTTACCTTTTTTGAGTTGGAAACGAAAGGGAGTATTTTTTCTTGATTTAGGTTAGTAACACAACATTTCATTTCTAAGCTACTTGGAACTTAAATGATTCAATAGCTCTATTTTTCTGTTTCGCAAAAAATTTATTTTTCAGTGAACTGACTCCTGTGAAAATTCTCTGTTTGAATAGATACTCCGCATCTGAAATCATTTGCTCGTGTTTTTCAGTCAGTTCGATTTTGGAATGAGTAGTCGCACATCACGGCGCAAATCTAAAGAACGCTGATAAACATTTCGTATGAAAAAAGTGTTCATGAATCCCCTAGTTCGAAGCTTTATACCCATTATACCCAAATATTAGTCGGATGGGTAAACGCGTTTCATCGCAGTCCGCCCTATGGCGCCCTCAGGCCGCGACGCTCAGTAACTTCGACGGCGCGCTATGCGTCGCGCCAGCGTCTCTTCCTTTCCATCCTCGTCCCATTTCCCCTCCCTTCTCCGCCCCCATTCGGCTGTTGTGCTATTTTCCGACACGACTCGATGAGAAGGACAAGGTGTCTCCGGTAATCCTTGAAACAATATGAGAGGAAGATTCCTTACGATGAGAGGTGGAAGGAAGTGGATAGGATGGACGATGGAGAAAGAAGATGGTAAACCGATGAAGTTAATTGTAGTATAGAGAAACACTCATGGAACTGATGATATTCTATAAACCCTTCGGAAGTCGTGATACAACGTGATTTTTCACTTGCGACGTGAATTTCAATGGCTAATATCGAAATACATTATTCGAATTTTTTATTTATTAATTAATTTAACCATTAATTTGAAGCAATAAAACATATTATAAAACAAAAGTGGTCATACGCAGTTTGTACTGTTTTTCGACAATAAATTTATTATTAAAAATTAGTTTACTTTGATCAATTTCATTCTTTGGTTTAACTTTACTCCAGTAATTTGTTATTTTAGATCAAATTCATTTGAATCCCTTGTGATCAATTCTTGACTCGATGCATTGCATTATTTTCATGCCCTTGTAGGCGGTATGAGGGATTCATATTATATTTTTAACTGTGCGCATATGAAAACATATCAACAAGTGAATTGAATCGTACATATTCTCCTGAATATCATTCTCGGCCAAAAAATTAAATTGTTTTAGAGGACTACTTCTTCTTTCCATATGAAAAATATATAGTATTTTTTATACTTTTGACAATTGATATATGCTATAGGCGTGATGAATGTCAAAAAGTGACAAAAGTCGTGATATTTTTTTAAATTTTTTTGTGGGGCTTTACGGCTCATGTCGACATCAAAGGTCATTGGAGCCCGAAAAACGTGTACAGGTAGGGAAAATGCAGTTACGCACTAGGGAGAGCCAACATGACTCTCCCCGCGTGTGGGACTCGCCGAATGATTTAACCCTACCCACTAAAAACCCTCCTGATCTACAACACACCAAAACATATCTCACAACATACATCAAATGGAGGGGGGGGCTAAAATGAGGGGGGCACATAACATGAGGGGGGACAAAGAATAAGGGGGGACAAAAAATGAGAGGTAGGACCAAAAACGAGAGGAATGAGGAAAATGAAAGATACCCTAGCCTTAATAGCGTCGGGATCGAAAAGAACAAGAGGTGACCAAGGAAGGTCAGGAAAGAGAAAGGAAGGAGCCTCGCACAAGTAAGTGGAAGTAATGCCAGACTAAGCTCGGGGCCCCGTGTTCGCCAAACACGTACTTACTAGATGCAAGTCCCCTGGGGGGAAAGTCGTGATATGAATTAGAATTTTTCGTTACTCTTATTGAAATCAAATGATTTACACATTCCTTCATTTATAAATTAAAATTATCTATCAAATTATAAAAATGTCTAAATATCAGAGACCTGTATTAACGATGAGATAAGAAATGTATTAAATAAGAGTTTATTTAATAAAATCGATCTCTGTGATCGCGAAACTCTTATGATGTGTTGTATTTGGACGTGGAACTGACACATTCATAAGCTGCTTAAGGGTTTACTTTCGTAGAAGAGTTCATTGCATATCTTTTCTGTTACACAACCTTTGTTTAGCTTTGTGAAGGTGAAGTGAAAGAAAAAGAGAGCCCGATAATGCTCTATGACATTAATCTGATGTTAATATCACATATCTAGGTAAAGGACAAGCGAGAAATTGAACATAGCAATCCCTTAAAGATTCTATTTTATTCAAATTTATTCGAATTTATTCAAAAGTTATTGGTTGTGATCTCTGTTTAAAAATATTCATTGATAACCACGACTAAATGGTAAATACAAGACAAATGAGATAAAAATAGACAAAACGGTAAATAGAAAACTAATAAGAGTACAAATAGAAGATATAAAAAGTAAATGTTCGTAAATGAGAAGTTCTTTTACGAGTGATCTCTCAACATATTTTGAAACATCCGCCAAAAATATGCCTTGAAGTGACTACTTGCCGAAGTAACTGTGCTGTCGGATCAGGGCGCGAACCGAAACATACAATTAATAACTTTACAATTAAACCTCTCATATTTTTAGAATTTCTTCAAGAACGTAACATTCTCTCCATAATTTTTGTAATGGAACATTTCTTTACGAATGGAATAACAAATATTTGCTTACATAATAGTAAATTAGTTTTTAACTAAGTTATTACGTGACGCATCAAATTTTCATAGAAAATGTTGATTTAAATAATTGACAAATCCATCTATGAAAGAGAAGAGATTGTACATTGGACAAAATATCATACACATATAAGTCGTCAGATGGGGGTGTGAGCAGATCGGGGGTCCCTACTTTATATAAGTACTTTACCTGAAAAAATATATTTAATTTAGTATTTTAATTAGCATATAGAATCAATAACTTTTCAGTTCAACCATTCATATATTCAGATTTCCTTGAACATAATAATTTTCGACGTATTAGATTTTGGAATTTTTTATACCCTAAGAAGTCGATTTGGACGTAAAAATGTTTGGTTCCACCACACAGTGTCAGTGTATGTGTTAGCGGTGGAAGGATTGCCAGTGGCTAAAATCAGAGCTCGTTTGCAAGTAGCTTCATTCGATGTTCCCTTCTCCCTTCCATCGTAGAAACACGCGTCCACTAATTCGAACCTCAGGTGGAGAAATCCTTTGCTACGCTGCCAATACTAATCAGCGCACACGGAGGCATTTGCTTGGCAAATTTACGGCCGCTCCTAGTTCTGTTTTCGGACAGGGTGATAAAATTTGGAAAAGGTGTCGCGCGAACATGTCGTTCAACTACATGATATATGTATGAGGATTAAGGGAGAAGGGTAGCTGGTTCTTCTCAGTAAATTAAAACTGAGTAAAGATATGATATATAACTTATACTTCAAAAATGGAGGAGGAGTTAATGAAACTTTGATGTAACAACTTGTTTCGTTCAGTAATTAAAGTTACAAGTTCATGCATATAGATAATACGATTAAATCATACAGATTTATTTTAATATGGCGTACTTTTTGCGTCTGAAAATTCCAAGTGAGCACGACCATAACACAGACATAACATTGTCTCCACTACCAAGACACAGAAAAAATAATATTTTATATCACATTAATGCAATTAAATTGCCGGCATAACTAAGGTAAATTATTTTGAAATCATTATTGACATTATTTATATAAGTAATATATTTATTTTATTTACAACAAGAATATGCACTGTACAATATACCAAAGAATATTTAAGAAGGGGAAAACATGTTACGTATAATTTCTGAAATTTTAGCGTATATTCCACCTTGATTTAATGATTAAAAAATGATTCAGCTCTTAAGGATCCGATTTTCAAGAATAATTTTCTCGAAAAAATAATATTTTCAATAGTATAGAATGGATTGGAAGTTCAGGTTAATATCCATTGTTATTAAGAAAATTGATATTATTTTCATCAATATGGGAAATTATATTTCGATTTATTTGGTATTTGGATTTTAGAAATTATTTAAATAAATACTATTTCACCGACTGAAAAAATATGATCGATACGTCGATACGAGTTATCTTCAAACATTTTACTTCTCGCCCCCCCCCCCACTAAACACCCGTACGCTCGCAGACGAAAGTTCAGTCAACCTGCGTCACTGATTTTCGAAATATTGAGAAGCAATTTTTTAAAACCAATCTACTTTACCAACAAGTTGCCTACACGTTTGAACATTTCAACAGGAGGTGCACGTCTCCATCCGGTCGTTTGCCGCTCAGAGGGCTACAGAAGCGGGGGCGTCTCATTTGCATGCGCTACTTCGAAAGATTAACACCGCCGCCGGCGCGACGTCGTTGGAATTGCCAGCCGGTGCATGAAAATAAGCCCAAGGTTCTTTTTATACAAGTTGAACCGCCGAGCGGGTGCGGTCTCTGCGGTGTTCAGCAAGAGGGGTTGTGGTGCGAGAGTGGAAGAGAAGAATTAACCTGGAGGGGCAAAAATATGAAGGAGGGAAAGCGTCGGAGAAGTAAGTCATAGAACGATTCAAAGCGAAGCTGCGAGGATTGAGAAAAGGGAGTAATAGTAGGGTTGTGTATCTAAATGTTAATTTTTGTTTTATTGGCAATTGAAACCTTGCTATGTGAGTGACGTATTAATATTCATAATTTATCAAATAGAAAGTTTTTCATTCTCTCCGAGGATCAAATGCTACTCTTCGTGTTCGCAAACATAGACCATGTCTGAGTGTCAGGGTAAAACTGGTTCGGTATGGGGTTGAAGGGATAATATACAAAACAGTGTCAATACGTTGCAGAGATAATAGGTATCATCAATGAAAACAAAAATAAAAGCATACAATATAATAATTATTAGTTAAAAATAGAGCATATTTTAATATCGTATAGTCAGAGGAATATCATAAATACGAGAAAAACAAATAGACATTTTGTACAATACTTGATAACAGATTAAAGATAGCAAATTTTGTTTTCCACCTTATTTGTGCTACTTTCCAAATAATTAATACTGAAACAAAATACATTAAGATAGCAATGTTAAATTGTATAATTTGTTTTACTTATTTCTGAGTATACTTATGTGCATAACTATAGTAAAAGGATGGGGAAAATCCGAGAAATGAAAAAAAAAAACTTTTTCATGGGAGACAAAGTTGCCTTATGTAACGACATGGATGTACAGTTAATAAAACGCTTGGCAGAAACATACTTTTGTTGCGCGGTAGATCCTCTGCCGTTTCATAATAAACACTCTGTGGTGAAGTCACAAAATATGGTGAAACCGACGTGAGCTTCCTGGGGTGAAACCTCAAAAAGGGTTCTGGGTTTCGGGTGATTAAAGCAAATACTATTGGATAATTTCATTTGAAATTAATTTCTTTTTCTAGTTGAACAAGTTTCTTCTTACACGAAATAAATCAATTGAAATTAATATCTAATTTGAAAGGACCGGGCCAATCAATTCATAACTAGTTTCCCTCTGTCACGACTCGCTTTACGAAGGCTATTCAGTTTCTTCCGCTTAAATCATTTCCAATCTCTTAAATTGCACTTCTCTAAATTAAATTGGTGCTTTTCCATATTATCTTAACAGAGAACTGATCTTTTTTTCTTAAATCTTTCTGTACATAGCTCCTTTCTTAAAGTATGTTACTGAATCCATTTGATTTAAAACGAGATTAATATGGAATGTATATTCCGGTATCTATATAAACATTGTAGTACCTGTAATATGTTACATTTGGTTGCTCTATATGTATTTCAAGTGGAGATTGTCTCATTACATGCAATTTAATTTCGTTTACATGTATTTAGAAATGTGGTATACGGATCCTTAGAAGAAGGTCAACTAGTTTGAATAATAGCAAAATTACAAATTTGTGTTAGCATTCCAATGCAAAAAACAATTTTGTAATTAGGTAAATGTGTCAGTAGAATCCATAACCAAGACATTCCAAATTTTATTTTTAAACTCATTTTTTAATCGTCATGATAAATATTACACGTCTTAATTAGGTTTCATCAAATACAATCTCTACCACGTCTTGTTTATGATTTCGATATAATTTCTCATGTCTTTTTCATTAAAGTTATTTTAAGTAATATCAGAAACACCATGATGCTCTCCGGTTAGAAAAGAGCCCCGTACAAGTAATTTCCGAATATATGAATACGTTGTGGGAAGAGCGGGTCCTTCAATGAATGACAGTGTGTACGTTACAGATTTTAGCTTCATAATTATTGACGTGCATGAAACATTCTGACCAAAAATAAAAAAATAAACATATTTAACGGAAACTCGTCTTAATTTGTTCTTTACAGATTTTTATTCTAACATTTTCCCCAAAATTGTATCAGTATAATCATCTTTCTTCATCTTCTTATTTCATCAACATCATTATTCCCAAAAACGTTTACATATTGTCAGAAGAAATGAAGCACTCACTTGCCTAGTAACGCTGTTATAATTTACACAATATAAGAGAGAATTTCCTTAAGTCATGCAAAAGAAAATCACCGAGAAGTAAAAGAACAAAAAGAAATTACAATAAAAAAGCGAGGACGAGCGACGACGGCGTCCTGGAGTTAAGAAACACTGGGGTAATGCAAATATATTTTGTCGCGATCTTGTTTATATGCTAATACAGATTAGCAATGCAATTTCCAAAGATAGGCGGCTTTATATAATGAAACATGGCAAGCGACATTTGTTGGGGTTGCAGTGTGCCCCTGTGGCGAACCACCGTCCGCACCCGATCGGAAAGGGGTGAGGGGTGGTTGAAAAGGCATGAAAAAAGGGGTAATAAGTAACCAGCGCTGTTGAGAAGAAAAATGTGCAGCCATGAAAGCGAAGGGGGCGTTAAAGATGGGGATTAAAGTGATGAAGAAAACGGTTTCTCAAGACGAACGAAGATTTTTAAGTTTTGATCAAGATTCCTTTATCCCACGCGGAGTCACAATTCAAAAATGTATAATACGTGCGAACGCGGTCAAAGTCTTCAAATCATTGTTATACTGATTTGTCATGACCACTTCAATCAACATTTAATATATTTATTTAAGGTGGGACTATCTGTCCAAGTAAGTCAAATGATTGAGAAGTATAATTGTTTTGTTTATTTTTATTGAAATGGATTCATAACACATAATGTATTATAATGATAAAATATGATTTAATTTCTATCAGCTAATAATATAGTATAAGCAAAATTCGGAAACTCGCTTGATCGTTTAAAATGCACAAGAGCATATAACAACATAGCGGTCGTGCGAACGACTTTATGCATCACACCTCGCAAAATGTGAAATATCTTTCTGTAGTGTCCCGTAACTTATAAAAGTAATATAAAGATCTAATCAAAGTAAAATTCCATCAATTTGGTGATTTCAAATTTCGTCGGTTTTTAAAATGAAGTGTTCTTCCTATAATTATAATTATTTATTATTTGTTAATTATTTCATTTAAATGGTCGGTGAGGTAAATGGCTGTTTCTCTAGTTGAAATTACAATAAATATACGTTACTCTGTTTACTTACGCCACTTTCAGGTATTAGTGATTTTATTCTTCTTACGCTAATACTACCTTTAAACTGTTTATAAATTTTAAAACTGGTGATTTTATTTGGTACCATATATCAAATTTAACAACATCGACTAAATTCTGCACACAACTTGCTCTAGTGGTCGTTTCACGAACTAAGTTCACATTTCTTGGACTACGGAGACTGGGACGCGGGCGTAAATTTACCGTCGGAAAGAGGGCAAGGTCATCAGTTATCCCCCAGTCCACTTTCATTAACCATGTGTCCATCAGTATGACCAATAGTACACTAAAAAATAACCATTTATATTACACTCCACTAACAGTCAACGGGGAATGTTATGAAGAGAAAATAAATAGTGGGAAACAACATTGACATGGTCACAATGTTGAAAAGGAAGGACAATGAGATGAGCTCTCAGAGATTGAGCGAATCTTGAATCTAAGAAAAGAAAAGAAAAGAAAAAAATACTAAAATATGTATGTTGTTGTAGTTTCCAGTTTTAGGGGAAAAAACCTCTTTATTGTCAATTTAAAGAAGCAAAAAATTATATTATTTTGAATTATTTAATTCGTAGTGTTCTTATAAGGTATTGTGACGGTTAATCAAAAACAATTACGTATGTTTGAAATTGATCATACAGTGATGGAATGTATTTTGTACAAAATACCATTTAACAAATCCCCCCAAAAGATACATAAAATAATCATAATTCCAATGAACATAAACACACAAAACACTTTATAGCTTCTGTTCATATAATTTGCGCGAACATGCGCTAAGACGATACGCACAATATTCGATCAACATAAACGCTGAACAACCATCTCCACTTCTTTTACCTCTAACGTTTTAATGGCGTAAATAAAAGTGAAACTATGCGGATAAAATATGTTTTTTCTTTTACAGAAAAGAAAATTGATCGATCAATTTAAGAATATATGTGAGATGTATCAATGAAAAAATTTCCTAAAATATTTTTTAAAAATATTATTGAATATATCATCCGACCATGATGTTTAATGTGGATCTTTGGGACATGGTGTAGAACCATTTAGTTCGTTTTTGACATTTGTTATAGAATATTAATGCAAATAATGAATCCAAATAATTAAGTCATAAATGACGATATTGTAGTCATTTCTTCCTAAAAGTAATGTGCAGTACTGATTACCAGTTTAAATGATTGAGAGTTTTCTAAAATAATGTAATTTTACATTAATGACATGTAGATAGTAAACGTTAAGCAAAAATTCTCAGAATTTTTACTGGTTTGTTGAAGGGAAGAGATATGATTATGTATGAAATAAGACAGTGACAGTGAGTATTGACGAATTTTAATGTGCCGTATGCATTATTAGGACTGAGTTCACTCTAAAAAGGGACTGAGCGACCAATGTTTCTAATCATCGCGCAAAGATCTAAAGCAGTCATGAAAAAAAATAAGAACATCATGTTCTCGGTCGTAATTTTTATACGCCTCATTATCACAACATTTCCGCAATTACCATTCCTCGTGTTGGTCTTTTCTTGACTGTCTCCACCGTCCTCTTCCGTGCCTGTGAAGCTGTGAGTGGTCCTGAACCGCTGCTGCGAGTCGTCGACGACCGGGGCGGCGACGATCTGTCAGGAGCGCCAAGCCACAATTAGACGCCGACAGGCAGTTGGCACCGCGCCGCCCGCCCTCCTTCGCACCTGACGCTTCTACTGTCGCGGATCCTCTGCCTCTCTCTCTCTCTCTCTCGCTGCTCCACGACGTGTCACGGCTATCGTTGGAACTAATTCTATGAACACAATGTTATCAATTCACAAACAAGCAGTAATCGTAATTCAATATTAAATACCTCATTCATTCTCTCTTGTCACTCACAGCAGGAATTTTTAAAGATACCAAAGAGTAGCGATTGGAAACAAACACTTATTTTCCCATACCACAACAAATGTTCCGTCTTTAAAACCAACACTTTGTAAATGAATATCCGTCACTTTCTATAACTTGATAACAAAAATTGAGTTAATATTTTAATACAAAGATGAGTATTTCTAAAATATTTCGTAGACAATATTTCGAATACGCTTATCCTTTTGAAACCTTTACACATAACATTGCCTTATTGATTGCTTCCTTACTCCCTACACACAGCTGTTCCGAAGAGTTGTTCGAAGTAATAAATAATTTTCCGAATAATTTAAAGGTAATTTGATTATAGTACTTATTTGTTGCATAACTTGTTTTGTATTCTATTAAATATAAATTTGTCGGTGTTATGCTGAAATTATGAGGTGCAGCTGTCTATTGTTATCTTAGGAGTGTTCTGGAATGATTAATCCGCCTCTGCCTTGAGGCCCTTGATCAGAATTGATGGAATGATCCCTTGCTTTTTTCCGAATACATTAAATAATTGTCCTCTACGTGGTCATATGCAGTTGTGAGAAGCTTTTTTATAGCAAGTTTTTTTATTTATAATAAAACTTTTCTTCAATATAAAGCCAACAACCTCTTTGAAACCTCTGAGCAACCACCAAATTTGTGTCTTCGAAGCAGTGACATCCACCACTACTGTACCGCCGTAATTCTCTTCCGTTGACATCGCTGCCACCTCCGAACGGCTGTCGTGGAGCCGCCGCCTGCCGTGTGTGCCAGAGTAAGGATCCATGCGTGCTAACGGAGCGGCGTGGCATGCCGCGTCGCACGCACCATTTGCGCTGCGACGCCGTCGCTTGTTAGCGGCGCCGCACCGCAGCGTGCGCGGTGGCCCCCGCTCCAATTAACCTCGAACCTCTTCCTCTCTCACCGTATCGCTCCTTCACCTCTGTCGAGGTGCGAATGAGACCGCTGCTAAACAGTCGAAGAATGAATCAAGTGTAGGATCACGGTCTTGTGATTGTTGGTGTGTAGATGACGTGTAACAATTTTTTATTTTCAATTCAACAATTTATTTTGTCACTAATTTACACTCGTATCTCTCTATGATTTAGCTATTCTTGATCATACCTCCCTTAGTCTTCGCCCCCTAGCGATGTTTTGTCTGTAATTTTTACATTTATTACTCTTGTTTCAGTACCTCTCCTAATTAACCTATTTTTGTGACATACATCGCAAAATACTCATAATCTTCTTTTGTTTCGATTAATTACCACTTATTTTGCAGATCCGTCCATCCTGTTCTCTTTAAGAATCTTATATAGTTTATAGAGTCTGTTAAGGAGTGAGTACACCTATTGGTGTAGGTGGGGAATGTTAGATTCCTTTCTATATGCGGGAGATGTATTTAACATTATTTGATAACAATGTTGTAGTGTTAACGTCTTCATTTTAAACGTTTTTTCTCCCACTCATCGAACTGGAGTGAGCTTTTCTTGAGTCCTCACCTAATATTCGGAATCAATATGGGTTCGGGACCTTACGTTCCCAGACAACACATCATCTCTCTTGACCATACTTGAACCGATTCATGGTCTTAGGAGGAGGAGGATACATGATAGGTATCTCACCTTACATCAATAACAAATAAATAATCGAACAAAAAAATGTAAAAGTAATATGATTCGGAGATACTATTGTGAGCAATTTTATTAGTACCCAGGAGAATTTTATGCCCCCAAAAATTATTACTGTACTTGGGATTTCATCAATCACACGTAATGTTTAACCTTATCGACATTTCGGTATAAAATCATTGTTGCTGCTCTTTTCAAATGCGGTAAAATAATCACTTAGGGAGTAAGTAATCACGTAGGTAGAATCATATGATTAGTAATTGTTTTCAATCAACAAAAAATGGTTGGGATGTTAATATGTTTTGTGGTGTAGTGAGCTTTGATGATAAATGATATGTGGCTGCGTTTTCCTTGACATCAGTGATACCCGGGGAATAAATATATTTTTTTCTGAGCCTTCTGCTAGATAAATTGTTAAAACGGCACAAATTATGGAGATTCATTATTTGAGGCGAGAGAATTCACGGTAGAAGAATTACTAAAATACTCTTACTAGAAGTTTTCTTTTGAATATGGACAATGTCCATTGGACATGATTCTTATATATGGTCAGTACATTGTCATATGTATCCATAATGTCTTTATACTGAAAGGAAAACGAAATAATCTAAGCATCTATCACAAGTTTCTATTTCGTTTAAAGAAAAATGAATTGCAGGAGAAACTATTGCGGAATGCAAATTTTGTTTTAGAATTTAAGTCATTCGTATCGTACAGAAGTAGCAAAAACTATATCATTCGCATAAGTAGAATCATGTAGCCACAAAAATAACATTTAAAGAGATGAGTTCGTGATGGTCACGTTAAAACCAGCACTTTTCAGGATAGCTTCTTTACAGGTTTCTCAATGCAACCTGAAAAATAAATGCTTGTCTCTTCAGTACTTCTCTTATGAGTAAATTTTGTCGTAGATCTATGAAATTTCTCATATATTTCTATTTGACATTCGCGAGTTAACAACTAGCATGCAGTATGTAATTTCATGCTTTATGATTCTCTCCTTCTGCCTGGCAAGTCTTCGAGACTTTAGCAAAGTGACTAATGTGTGTCTTGTTCATCACGATCTCAGAGGTGTAAGTAAATAATTCATGTAGCATCCAACGTAATGTATTTGCGTTATGTATGGTTTTATTTATTACTGACATGAAAGAATAAGATAATAGCTTATCATAAACTATGTATTCCCTCGGTCTTTAATTTTGATTAGACTAGTAAACATGACATGGAACATGTTAAGATAACACAAGAATTATTAATTTCCTGATCTGTGTGTAACACAGAGTTCCTCCACTGTCCGCGCCTCTTCACAGACGCCTGATGCCTTGTTCTACCGCACTTTTCTACACCTCCACTTTGCTTAACCGAGGCTCGTGCCAGAGGCCGTTAACTTATTTCGAGGAGCGTCGCGACGCCGCGCGTCGGCGGAGGACGACGTCTCACTTTGTCGCCGGCGAACAAACACGCATGCTGTTGCGTTGCGCAGCAGCTCACGCGCCCGCTTTCGTCTCAATGCACTCAGGAGGGAGCTCAAGACAAGCCCATGTCGTGGCTTTATTTTGGGGGCTGGCACACACTCGGTGATCCTCGCTTACAATTCTCGTTTTCTGCTGTCCACATTCTGGACAATGCATATCTGCTGAATGTTCGGTATTTTTTCATAACGAATTGTAGTCGGGTATTTTTACTGTTTTCAAAGATTATCTGACTTCTCTATACCTTTATGTGACCTTCATGTGATGACCTTTCATGAAAGCTTTATTTTAAATAAGTATTAAAAAATATTAAATTATATTGATGTGTATTGAAAAATAATTAAAATAATGTATTCATACAAGGTCGCCAGATAGAGATTTTAAATATAATGGTAGACATTACTAAAGTAATATAACATTCATATTGATTATTAGTATTGTGGTGTTAGAGAATCATGTTTATGTTTATCGATATAATATAAGTTTACATTAGAATGAAATTTAAATGCTAATTCGCGCTCAGGTAGAGCGTTTGAAAACAAAAAGAAGAAATGAATGTTCAAAAATATAAGAGTTTGTGTTGTTTCTACCATAAAGTAAAATTTGATTTATCTAAACTGTATGAAGAATATGTAATTAAATCAATTACCACAAATTAAAAAGGAAATAAACATTATAATATTTTAATGCTCCGTTTTTACGCATTGCGCAAAAGAGATTTTAATTATTGTTTTTCAGTTCTATTGAACAAAATTATTGTCTATATTACTACAAGTGTTTTACAACGGTACTGAACCATCATTAAATGTAGGTATTTATACATTAAAACTTTAAATTAATCAAGTTTTTAATAAGTTAGTTATATACTTACGAAAAATTTTGTTGGGTGGATAGCGTGTGATGTTTTAGGGAAAACGACTTTCTAAATAAATGTGTAATTAGATTTCGTATATTTAATATATTATTTTTAATTGAGATCCTCTGCTAAAATTGTATTTAATATTTTCTCAATTAAGTAATTTTGAAATAGAATAACCACAGACCTTCTTGAATCAGCGGATGGTTGGACTAATAGAAGAAAAAGTGACGTGTAAAGATGCTGGCAATGTGCATCCCAGGGTTAAGCGTGCGAGGTGCCATAGAAACATTGCCAGACAGCTGTCATTCCTTCCAACGTTGCACGACCTCATCGATCTTCCTCCATCTTCCACTACAGCACTTTGAGAGATTGTTTTGTTAACAAATTACTGCGAAATGATTTTATCTGGGTATTTATCAGGCAGCAGAATTGTTGGAACTAGGGATGTGCGAAATGATGTAAAATTCTAATCAATATTGCTAGAGGAATATAATATTCTAAAGATTCGAATATACTTCTTTACTGAAAATTTTGTTTGTTATTGAATTTCTTTCTATTCAAATTATAATATGAATATGATTTTTAAAATATTAAAAAAAATGCTCCAGTAAACAACATATTACTAAAATTATTCTCATAAAAAAAATAAAAATCTTTGTTTGTAGATTTATAATTTCTGATAAAATGTTAATTCTAAAGAGAAGAATAACGTTATATTTTGCATGAACTAATAAATATTTTGTCACAAATAACTGTAGAATTGGCTAAGTGAAATGTAAAAAGTCATTGACAAACATATTTGCTTCCACTGTATTGTTTTCCGTAAGCAAATCGTCTGCATCACGAACTTGTAAGTTTCTATTTTCTCTTTAAAAAGAGAAAGCTGAATTCAATGCCGTAAACAAGGATATGGGTTAACAATAAATGTATTATGAGCAAAGTAAACTTGCGGCAAAAGAATCCTCATGTTTTGTAAACAACTGGCGAAAGAGCAAGTGGTTTCTCTCTTAAGCAATAGAAAACAATCAAGTTGAGTGCTCGACTGTGGTAGGAACATGCCAAATATTTAATCCATGTTATAATCCAGTATAACATGGATTTCATTTGCAACTCAAATTCTTGTAAATCATTCGTGCATTTGAAACTCTTGTACGCCTTGGCCCCCTTTATTATTTTTCCTAGGAGGACTAACGGTTATTTTTATATCAATACGAAATGTGCTCCTGAATATAAGATGAACCCCGAAAATGACAATTCTTTTTTCATCTATACGCAATGATCAAACAAAACAAGAAACAGGTAGTAATGATTTTGAAGAGAAAAAAAAATACGTGGAATCAAATAAATGTAGGGTTTGTTTTGGTAAAATGAACATTTTTAGCGCGCCAAATTCATTATCGTCGGTGAATTTATTCCTTTATTATGAATACGAATTTCTAAAACATTAGTATACATGAAATATTAATATTAACTTCATTATTTTATAAGGAAATATATCTTTTTAATTATAGGGAAAATGCGTACAGTGTTCGTGGAATAGCATTTATTAGTATGATGTCTGTAGTTCATGACAAAAACAAATTAGGATTTGAGTGGTAGTTTCTGGAATGAATACGAAGACAGAACTCATAGTAGAGAAATTGAAAATTTTTCAAGAATAAGGAAAGAAATTAGAATAAATTACGTGGAAAACAGAAATACTCGTATCTTGGTTCCTATCACGAGACATGTTGTGAACTTGAACGATGCTGCGTAAAAAATTAGCAGTGATACGAGAACAAGATTTTAATCGAAACCTGACTATTACCTCCACTCAGATAACAGCAAAAGGAAGAACCTTGGACTTGGCAGAGGGATGAAGCGGAAAGGTTTGTGAGTGCTTTGGGAGATATACCAAGGCGTTTAGCGGGCAATGCAAGTCTATGCAGATTCTTTGAAGTACGGAATACCCAGTGATGGAATTTTCGGGTGCTTTACATTAATGTATTCTTTATATATATCCTTTCAAATTTGTGAGGAAGTAAACAATAGATTATTAATTATATTATTCCTGATATCTTTGTCTGGCGACCTTTTTATGTAGACTTTCAAACACGACGTTTCGAACGCTCTCGGGTCATCCTCAGGTGACAATAACTAGTTGTGTAGTCATGATCCATGTTTATAGACATGTAGGACGGCATGAGCAAAGGTCGAAATGTTGTATTTGTAGAAATAGGAAATATAAAATCTACATTAAAAGGTCCTCAGATTTTAAAGGATGTTTAATCAAAAGTTGTTTTTTATCATAATTTGCCAAAAATACATTTTTTCCAGTGACTTCCACTGATCGACTATCTTATTTGCTTGGAATTTCTACACACCACTCATCTTAGTATTTCTGCTAGGAACAATTTTCAAGTTCTCCTTTGCCCTTTCTCGTATAAGAATAAACCACATTGTTTAGAACAGTAATGATGAGTAAAACTTTTTTTAGGATTATTTTGAATGAGTGGAGGGAGGAAGCACCTTTCAAATGAATCGTACTGACTCCTCAACTGATTTCTTAACTCTTCAATACGATCTGAGCAATATATCGTCTTCTTACGGAGAGGAAGGTGCAAACTCTTTCTCACGATAACTACCATAAAAACGATTCACCTAGGAAATACACATTCTTATTTTTTGGTTCTTAAATTGAGAAGAATTCTTGGTTAAATCTAGATTCTGCACAAAACCATTAAGAGAGAGAAATGAGGTTCATTTCAAAGTCAGAACTTGATTTATCATTTGATTCAATTATACCATTTTCACAGGAGCACAAGACTTGGGTAGTGTTGCATCTAAACCGAGTGGGATAGCGCAAATATCAGAGGGAAGATTGTGGTAGAGAATAATTTGTTTTTGGATTAAACCCTGTTACTCCACATAAACGAAACTTAGTAGCCGTTATTGTGTCTTCTACTCACTCCATATCATAGGAATTCCAAAGTTTTATTCAAATACTTGAACCAGTACCTTCGATTTCGTAGAACTTAAACGCACTTCTTGCACAATGTATGAGATGCTCAAACATTGTCTTGGTGTTCAAGTTTTAACCCAATGTAAGCAAACTAGTTTCCTACTCAATATGATAATTAGCCATTGCTTTAATTGTATTATGGCCATGAAAATGTAAAAAAATATATTCTGTGAAGATTTATTACTAATATTGCGATGCATAGATGATGTAACAAGTATGAACTGATCGAAATTGATTCAGTGAAAACTGGGATACTTCCCGAACATACCAAAACTTGTGCGAGGTTCCAAAATATTGACTTTGGTTTCCAATAGCTTACTTTGTGTCATTTCTAGATGATAAACGTGTAGAAAAAAGTCTCAAGTTCTGACTCGCGAGTTAGTTAGTACCTAATCATTTTAGAATAGGTTGGCATAGTTTCGGTTGGCATTGTCGATCTACAATAAGAGTAACTTGTTTCTTAGTAATCCTGTTATTGAATTTGAAAAATAAAAGTTTGAAATACAATTGTTGACGATGTTTGATAATCTACTTATTGGAGGCATAACTTGATAAAAATGTATTAAAACCTGTTGTATTTGGTGTTTTTATTCAAACTTTTTCATTTTCAGCGGACCATTTTCTTTTAATATATTTATTTTAAACCGTATGACTTCGTCGTGTGACATTATGTTTTGCGTTGTCAATTTTATTTCATTATGTATCTAGCTCTGTTAGTTTTTGAAACCTTCTTTACTGGTTAGTGGCCCAAAATTCTCAGGAATTAGCTTTTTGGTCGCAGATCTGACCTATGTTGTGCTCGCCTGAATAATATAGACGAACATTTTAATGAGCAGACAGATTTAGTCTAGTCTTGATCACACGTCCAAGTAAAAGGTTGCGCGCGGATTTCCTTAAGAACATCAAGGCAAAGATATTTATCGACATGTTTATTTACGCGCGTTGTCACGGTTGCATATGTTACTTCCAATACTTCGTTCCCACATCAGCGATCTTATTAATAACATCAGCGCCGTCCAGATGAGAAGAATGAAATTTCCGTGATACATTTTGGTGATTAAAGATAAGAAATACGCTAACCACTCTCACACAGAATTAAAGGTAGAATTGCAGATATCAATTGAGTCGTAAATGACTTGCAGACAGTATTGGGATTATGCCTTATAAAAAGTGAGGCACATTTTCTTTGCAGTTTCTGCAAATGCGGAAAGTTCTCTGCTAACGTCAAGAGCGCTCAGGATTCTTAGAAAAGGAGTGATGACAAATATTTTAACATATTAAAGAATAATAATTTTCCAAATAGTCAAATTTTAATTATTTATCTGAGCAATAAAATTCATATCTATATAAATAAAAATTAAGTGCTGTTCGTTGGTAAGCGCTTCACTTGAGAACGACTGGACCGATTTGGCTATTGAAAAATATATCAGAATAAGGATTTTAGGGAAAGGAAAATTGGAAAAGTTGCTCGGAAAATTGAAAAATTCAGGAAAAACTGAAAGTGCTTTTTTCTATGGTATTTATATATGAACTCAAGACCGTAACTTACGAATCGATCGATGGATATGCGTAATTTTGTTTTTGTTTTGTTCGTTATGCTCCTGGAAAAGTTTTTTGGGAAGAAATTGGGGACAATTTCAAAGGAAAGTCGGAAATTTTGGACAAATTTCCAAGTGTTACCCATGATTTACATGAATCTGATTCTTAAATGAAACTTTGTGTACGTTATCATTCACTTTTGCCCTCAACTCTGTCTCATTTTTAGCTGTTACTTTCTGCCATTCCCCTGATTTCATACCAGATTTCTGCGTCTCTATATAAGCGTCGCGTAACTTCCTGTCCGGAGACCATTAGTGCAATTTTCCTTCACCTATTCCTACATTTTTCTTACCCTCGTCATTACAGTTCTTCTTGAAGTGACTCCTCCGCTCCTCTTATGCGATTCTTCATGTTGACCAGTTCCATCCCCCTCTGTTAAACAACTACTTCACAGTGTCACAGTTAGTGGCTTCTGCCCCGTTACAAGCGCCGTCAGTGTTGGCCCATGCCGCTTCTTCCACCTTCTCCGCCACTGCAAGATATATCCGCTCCCCGAGAGCGTTCATCACGGGAAAATACGGCGGCGCGCGCTTATTTTAATTTTGTTTTGGATTCCGGCGCCAGGGCGCGCTTTGCCGACAGATGCCGCCGCCGACGCGGGCAGATGCTGTCTGCGGACGAGAAAGTTGTTTATTTTCGTTTAGATTTTTTGTGTCATTCTCTTTGCGAAGTCATGTTTTATGGTCTTTATGACAATTTTTTTTCTTGAAGAGTTGTATCGAGATGTTTCACAGGTTTGTTAAAATCTCTCGAAAATTTCTAATCACCACCGAATAATTATTGATTTATCATGTTATTTAAAAAGTAATTTAAGTTGTTAGATTAATATCAAGTACAAATGATAACTTATACACTATCCATATTTTTGTTAGTGAAATCAATGGTTTAATTAAAAAAATAGTTAATAAAGTAGTATTTTCTATTCATTTTGGATATCATACCATTTATACCATTCATTATACATAAAATATCATTTTTTAAATTAAAAAATCACCGTAAGATATCATTTAGACATTATCATGTAATATTGATATCTGTATTTTTGACAACATTCACTATAGGTTTATGACTAAATATACTGGAATTTCTAGAGGTTTATGGAAACACTATAGGTTTATGGCAAAATATTACTATAAAATGTCAAAATATATTTGAAGTTGAAGAGGAAATCGATGAATGTATCAGAATATATTTATACCAACGAATCTTGATATTAAAATGATTTTTTTTCTGAAAAGAGTGGGAACTGAAACCATACATAAAACTTCCTGTTTTACTGGTGTTTCAAATCTCTTATTCGTAGAACACCTAGAAACCCTGCTCCCCACGAATATCCCCGGTAATCCCTGTGCCAGTGCTAATCTCTCGTTGTCTGACTCTGTGAGACAAGTTGGTGGAGGGGAGGGGGATGAGGAGAGCAGCTTATTCGTAGAACAGATCCTCACTCGCCCAAACAACATTCCCGAAACGCCATTCGCATCGTGCAAGGGCGAACGTCCTCCTCCTCCCGTGGGCGCATGGCAGGAAGCGAGCGAGTGAGCCCGAGTGAGCAAGCACCCGGCACAGTGACGCACGGCGCACGCGGCACGCCTCGTCACGCGTGTCAAAACACGCTCCGTGCACGCCCGTCCGTCCGTCCGTCCGTCCGTCCGACCGCCCACCACCCTCACTGCCTCTGCAGCTGTGCAGAGACCCTCGTCACTGTGGATGTTGGTAGAGCGCTAGTCACAGGTCGTCACTTCGTTGCCGGAGACTGCCATCACTATTGTATCTATTTGTTGATTTATCTTGTTTGAGTAGGTTCTGTCTCGCGAGATGTGTGCTGAATTGGGGAACTAGAAATGTCTCGTGACCGAGATTAAAATTTCTTCAATTTATTTCATGATAGTTTTTTACTATGTTTTGGCGTTTGCTTCACAGAATCTTCTTTCTTTTAGGCTCCATTTTCGGGCTGTATGAACTTTTTTTAAATCCCTAGCATTTAAGAAGTCAATTATAGTCAGCATAAAGTTTCTTCCGATCTTTTAGTTGCTATGTATAATATATTCTTCATGGTTGTGATTAGCAAGGACACGCGCCCTTATTGATACGATTCCCACGTGAGACGTGCATGTTTGTGGAACTGATTTGTTGGTTCTATGCTTCATTTCACTGCACAACATTCTCCGCACCAAGCATTACCCTAACAGTATCACATTAGTGGTCCCATGTGCACGAAGCCAAGAAAATTTACAATCACCTACTCCTTAAAACATGAGAATATTTGGAGAATTCCATTTGCTTGTAAATTCTGCATTTTAATATCTATCTCAAAATTTTCAATCCTAAAAATATGGAAACGTAAGTAAATCTATGGAAGTTATCACATTTTCTGACCGGATTCTTCCTACTAATCATCTATTACGTGTTGTTTTAAGGATAGCTGTTACGCGTAATGATATTTCGTTTACTTTCTACGGCTACGTTTTCTAGATATTCATTCTATCATAGCCATTATAATAGCGTAGCCTCATTGGGGGAGCTGTAATATTGCATAGAGACCGAGGGGTAGCAGCACAATGAAAGTAAGCAGTGCCATGACACAGGAGTGTTGAGATGACTGACGTACTTGCCACGTGAACAAAATAAGAATAGCGTATCATTCTATTTTTGAGAGGACGGTGTGACACCCAAATAAATACACCATAAAGGTTGACGCCCATTACTACAGCAAAATTAAAACTGGAAGAGAAATACCGTGAACGGTGCGTTGTGATCTGGCACACGGTGTCGCAGGAAGTGGTTGTAAATTTGCAGATGAGTACATTTGGGTCAGCACATTTTACATCTACCATGTTTCAGCATTGTGGATAAATCGCCGGCTGATACCGGAACTGAAGGAACGACGAGTCCATATTTGCCAACGCCTGTTCTAGCATTCGGATGATTAATGTTTGGTGAAATTTGTGTTCAGTAACGAAACTTGGGAATAACGCATAATGTACTAAGTCGGGTACCAACACATCGAGTGAGGAATAGCGTCATTAGATGTCACTAAAATGGAAGAAATTTCTTATCCAGCGGATATCGGAGAAGGTCATGCTCACTGTTTTTGATATGCACAAGGCATGTCGAAGGCAAGTGCTGTCGCTAATATGTCGAATTCAGAAACCCCGAAGAACAAGTTGATTATATGAAAACGCTGTTGACATCTTTCCAAAGACGGTTTTTTGCGTTTACACCCCCGTACTGCTCTTGCGTGCCCTAATGATTTGCACTTCGAGTATTTTCAATACCCAACCTACGCACTAGCCCCTTTCACGCCTTTGTACTAGTCAAAGAAGCTTTGGGAGCATATATTTGGTGACAAAATGAACGCGTGGTACAATGTGGTTTTCCACTCAGTCAAGAGGAATATATTAAAAAAGAATATATGAACATAAGAATATGTGTGTTGGAGAGTGTTAGGACGGAATTTAAAATAAATAAAGACGACTCTGCGAGAGTTGGCATGGAAAACGTTTGGCGTGATTACTGGTTGTACAAGAAGAAAGACTTTCGGCAAAATTCCATTCGACCTCGAAATGTTTCAACAGTTGGTATCAATGTCTCACAAATTTCGCGATGTTGCTGGTATGACGTATGCACGCTCAACCCTCAGATGTTAATTTTATTTTAATATCTTTCTTAAAATAATTTTTGTTTCATATACTTCTAAGATGTGTTTTCATACATTTTTTAAATCAAATGTATTATAAATATTTTTTTAAAAATTTGGATAATCGTCGAAATACTGAGTGGCGAAATTTGCGGCCGAAATTTTATGTTTTAAAATAAAAACTTAGCATACTTACAAGTTTGTATAACATATAACAATGTTAATAAGATAGTACAAACAATATTCTCGTCTATTATGTGGAGAATTGTTCCTATATTCAACGCGCACCGTATACCAAAATGTAATGACTTAATTTTAAAGTAGTAAAGCATCAATATGTTTGCTTTACGAGGAGTGTAAATTATTTGGAAAATTCTTTCTCGTGAAGAGATAAGAATGAAACCGAATAAGCCAGTCGATATGCTCGAAAGCCTCGACGTAGGAATCGCAGCGCCGCCTATGACATGCTATATCAGCGCCTGAGAATTCACAGAGTGTAGCAATAGGGAGGACATCCCCGAGACAGCAGGTCGTCCGCAGCTGTCGCAATATCTACGTCTGTCGTCCCCGTGGCTCCCCTCGCTCTTCCCCACACCATCCCCGAACCGCCGCACTTCACCCCTACCGCCCACGCAGAAATAATGAAAATCCTGTCAGCGAGCGACGGCCTGCTGCCCAGGGGCACCAACTTCACCGACACGTTCACAGGTTAGGGATTGAGATGTCGGCGTGTTGTAGGAGTCACTGGTCTGATTGCTTATACTCTCCGGTTTTTGCTCTAATCTCAGTGGAGCATTGTGCTTTGACGTTGTGCAGAATGTACTTCGACGTCAACTATGTGGGTTTTGTCGAAGGGTTGTTCGAGTTAATCATGTTGGAGAGTGATTTATGTAATTGAAGGGGAATATCTGATTAGACAGTTTTTTAGTCTGAAGTACAAATGGAATATCAAGTTTAAATTCATCTGTCTAATTAATTTATTTTATTTTTTTCGAAACAAAAATACGTTGCTTTTATACAACACAAAAATGTGAATTTCATTCATAGCATTTCTTGGATCTACTTGCACTAGTGCAAGAAACTAGTTACGGTTCTCTCTATACTCCGAGATGGAACAAAAATCTTATTTTTTATTCTGGAAATTATATTAGTAAGTCTACGTATACTTCTAAGGTGAAATTATATAAATGTGAGTAAAATATTGTGATTTTCATTATTTATCTTGAATTCATCCAGCTGCATTCAATATTATTGATAACCAATTTAAATTACTACATTTACAATTTCTAAAATAATTTACAATGTGTTTTAATTTTTATAAGTACATTTGCGATGTCATTTAGTAAATTTCATAACATATAATCATTGATTTAACTTGAATTCAGATAGTAATTGTAATCGAAATGTTACTTTCAGTTTCTGTGAGTGTTAATCCAAATTTTAACATATCAATTCTAGTATGGGCTCCAGCCCAAGAAAAATATGGTTTTGATTCGGTTTACGGTTCGCGGTTCCATTCCGTTTCCTAATTCAATACATTTCTTATAAATTACTGTACTCGTATTGTGATGAACATATCCTGTAATATTATGTGGACAATAATTGTACAAATTAAAATTCACAGAAGAGATGTTTGGAAATAATTAAAGAAACTAACATGGTCTCTCTTCCGTGTAATATCTCTTTAGTTCTTTTTCTTATATTAGAAAATACATAATAATGTTTTACAAACAATATTAGTTAAACTTTATTGTTTGATTTGTGTGAATAAGACACAGGATCCTGAAGCAAAAATTAATATAAATTGTTAATATCTCTAATTTTCTGTCTATGACTAAGTAGGCAAATAAAACCTTGTAATAACACCGTAAGCTCGGTAAAATGAAAGATGCAAGCGAGTGAATGACATTGATGATATTGACAATGTAAAGTTATAAAATTATTTAAATTGTAATTTCCGATGCAGAGAAAACATGTTACGCTGATTTGGTTGTGTTATGGCTAAATGAAATACTGGATAAATCAATAGAAATTCTTGACCACGTGTATCTATATGATATCTTGAGTTTAGGTCATAATAAGTACATCCTTCTTCACTAAATCACCAAGGTTTCGGCTTCTTTTAAGTCTCCTTCAGTGCTCTCCCTGATGTTGTCATAGTACAGTCATTGCACAGAGCTCTGAAGAATACTTAATAAAAGTGGAAACGTTTGCGATCTTTAGAAGGATGTATTTATTATGACTTAAACTCAAGATATCGTATACTTAAGAAATACTGGAGTTAAAAAATGGATTTTCTAATGTGCTGTTGAGTACTTTAATTTTGATTACTTCCTCGCATTCATATCTAACCTATTCATCCAAGGAGTTGAAGCAGTAGATGCTCTTCCCCAGTGACTGCTCATTTCCGACCTCCATCTCCTACGAGAGCTATCACTCCACCGCACTGAATTTTTGCTCCCAAGGATCGCACGTCGCCATCTTCATTCCCCTCTCCCTCATTCAAGCTCCCATAAGCTCCCATCCCCGTTGCAACGTCCCGCTTGCGCGTCACAGGCGTCGGGAATTAATTAGCCCAACCCGATGATAATTGATATAAATTGTCTTCCTTACTTTCCAGCGCATTACGTCGACAGGCGGGGCCAGCATCTCCCCCACCCCCTCCTACCCCCTTCAGTGCTCGAGAAACTTCGATGGCGCAGCAAAATTCTGCGTCGCCTTGCGCCACCGCCTCTTTGCACCAACTAACTCGAGCGGCTTACAACAACAATGGCGTCAGCGGCGACGACGGCGCTGCTGTGAGCAGGCAGGCGGGCGGATTGGATAAAGAAGAAAATACAGATCCTTTTCAGACAAGTCAAAACAAATTCGCTTTGAAAGCAGTCGTGTATATATTAAGTAGAAAGTTTTGCTCGCGCTGTACGAAGGCGCAGATGAAGGCGCTGGGGGTGGTGGGAGGAAGGGGTGCGGTGGTGGAGTGGGGAGTTGGAGACGACGAAAGCGACACAGGGAATGCGGAGGCGGTGTGCTGAGGAATGGTTGCCTCAGTGGTTGTGGTTGGCGTCGCCGTCATTTGTGATATTCGCATGTAGGTGAAGGAGGAAGAGAATACGTCACTTGTGGCGATGGCGATGGCGGTGCAGGCGGTGTGGGAGAGGAAAATATGCGCGAAACTTGAAACTTGCACCCTCTTTGTTCTCTTGTGCTGGTCTCCGCCTGTATTGCTTCTTCCTTGTTCTCTCACGAGTAAGGGGGAGAAGGGGAGGAGAAAAAGAGGAGGGGTTGTGAGAGAAGAGATTTGGGAAGATGGCTGACGATTGTGGACTGTTGTAAGGGTGGAATTCAAAGGGTTCTTGGGATCGATGGAAAAGCGAGAAAAGATGTTACTTGAAGCCACGAAAGTTGTTGGATTGTTATCATTGGATTCTCTACAAACCCAGAGTACGAAACATTTGCACTCGACTTGTACTTTTCCATGGTCAAAATAGTGAAATGAAGTACAATTTCAAAAGAGTTACTCGATTTCACGTTATATTTAATTTCCTTCCTTGGATATTTATGTCAAAATGTTTCGTAGATATCGTAAGCCATTTGGCAAGATACATTGTTTCCTACTCTCTGCGGTCTATTTATTTAACATTTCGTTAAGTTGTACAATTTTAACACATTTAAAATGTATGAAGATAAATTTAAAAGAATATGTTATGTCCACATATTGTATCCAGTTTGATCCTTTCCTATTTTTTGTCTTTTCATTATTTAAATTTGTTTATACAATTCTACTAATTTTACTAGTGTCTTTTACGTAGGCGGGGATACCTTTATGACAAGCGGCGTGCAATTGTGACAAGTGTAAACAATTATACGTGTTTTGCGCCCCTCGGGTTGCTGATGTTCTGTCTTCTGTGCAATCAAAATACGGAAATAATTGACAATATTTTCATATTACTATTAGAATGTTTTTTTTATGTTGAAATGTAATGTTTGAATCGTGAATTTTGTGCATGTGGTTTTTCGTTGTTCTTAGGAACGTTTTGTATACTATAGTGGAACGAAATACAATATTTAAAGAATGTGTATTTTTTTCAATATAACATATATAAAATAAAGTTTACGTATATTAAATGAATTTAAAACGTAAAATAGGTAGTCAAATATTTTTGATATATAATCAAACATTGTAGTGACTAAAATGGTTCAAAATATTTCTTTAAAACTCTGATTTTTATTTCAATTTCACTATGTTTTTTGCCGCATTTAAAAATCAGTTGTCACTCATATTCCATCACTTTCATAAATCTTTATCACCATCATTTTCCGTGAACTAAGATGCTGATGTCACCACAAGACGTGACAGATCTTATCTTGAGTGAACTTTCGTGGACATGCATATTCATATAACGACACATTCAAGTAGCGGAGTCACGTCATGTTCGCCACATCTGCTACCACCTCAGATGCCTTTATCATAACTCACGTCAATGAGAGTTCTTCATGTGGCGTTGGGAGAGGTATCTTTGTTGATTGTATTTAGTACGTACAACGGAATTCTCTTTTGACTTTTATGTAGAAGTAATTATTTTTTTAAGACACCTTTTTATCAAAACATTTACACAAAAGGTATAAAACTTTCAAACAATCGTAGGTGAACCTCATTTGACTTTACAATGAACACTTATAAAGGACGGCATATTTCGCTAAATAACTTTTAATGGAGTGGTATCTTCTAGTTAACTATGATATATCACTTACACAATGTTCCGATTCATGTTCAAGAAAATGTCATATATAGATGTAAATACGTCCATGTATACAAATTAATTTTCAATTATGAGGCAACTCATAAAGCACTGTTATGGAGCGAACACTACCTGGCATACAGGTAGAGGGCACAGAGCACAGGGAGCAGGGCATCAACATGAGACTGAGATGTTCTTCTGGGCCCAATTTACAATGATCTGAAAAGATATTGATGAGTACTACTCTTTCCATATGATGTATAGGTATGTTCTGATACTTTGAGGATAACAGTTGTAACTACTACGTTGTGTGCAAAAAATGTATTAACATCAATTATGTAAAAATGTAACAGATTTTTACTCGAACCTGGGAGCGGACCTCCGGGACATCTGAACTCAGGGAATCCATTCACTGCGCCTCAGGATGTGTTCCAAACATCAGCAGAACAGATTTCGGGAGGCGAAACGGCAAAGACTTATGTTTTGGAGTGAGTTCAAATTACGGATTTATCGTAACGATTACTCGTCCTTTCTTTTTCTTTTTACAAACTCCTCCAAAAATCTTGAGGTAACTGCTCTAGCTAAGAAAAGGTAAATATCTCATTCTACAAGTTCTCTATTTCATGTTATCATTTTGTGTACCATGACTAAAAAGTTTAGAGAAAGTTCTGAATCACAGAACTTAAGAGACAAGCTGTTACAAAATGATATACATTCGCTTCATCTTGTTTCTAAATCATGTTTCAATACTGCATCTGAACATACTTGTTGCACAAGTGTACTTTCAAAATAAATAAATAATACTGCATCTGAAGATATTAGTACGTGTTGACAGAAGTGATTCTGAGGACAGATTTATTTATTAACTAATTGCTCAAGATGCGGTTTCATTCTTTTGAATTCGCTTATCTTACAACGGATAATTCATTATAATGCTTTACATTAAATCAAACAATTCTTAGTTTCATCATGGTTTACACTAATGCATTCATTGTTTTTTCATTGTCTATTCAGTTCATACGACCTGATACATTTGAGATATTCAAGGGACAATAATATTATTTTAATTTTGTAGCATCATGATTGCTACAGAGCTTTTGCTATATATTCTTTTATAAAAATTGAACGAATTAATCATCTTTCAGAGATTAAACATAGTTTTTTGAATGGATACAATTTTCTATGAAATTATTTCTCGTCATACTTTTCTCATAATTTCTGCATCGCAATGTCATGAAGTGGGTGCAGTGCAACATAACCGAGTTGGAATTGATGTTTCATTTTGATATCTCAGTTCGTGAAAGCTTAAAATATTTCATTATTCTAACACGCACATGCTACAAAACGTTTATGGTTACGAGTCACGCAAAACTTTCGAAGTGTTATTGAAAAGGAAGGGTGGGATGTCAACATTTGGTTCACGGACCATAACTTTGAAAATTATAACTTTCATATCATCTACGGTTCGCATGTACATACGTACAAATAATATTTACCAATGCAACATATAAAATTGTATATTATAGTCAGTAATATTACGCTTCTGTACATAATTGCAAAAACGTCTTAAAAGTTGTCCATTAATTTAAGGATTTTACTACAACATTAATGATACAATTCTCACATTCTATCGAAAGTATGTTTTCATGCAAAATTCAAACTTTTATTACAATATATCAAAATAACGAATAACTTTTTTATTCCTGAAGATATTAGTTCAAGAGGAGGAAGTCTTCCTTGAGAATTTAGGTCTACTTTTAAAAATTTCAAATAACGAAATGGACGTTTGTAAGACACTGTGTTCTTTGACATTGTGGAATACGGTTTCAACACATAAAACATTTAAAGAAATATATTTTAAGAGTTTAAATTACTCAATGAATCGCCACAATTGTATTTAAAGATACTTCCCCCTAGTTAAACGTCATATCCTTTAACAATTTTTATTGGAATTATGGTTTCAATTCAACACTCGAGCATTTTTTTTATTTATAAGAGTACAACATTTTTATGCAAATTTATCATGCTCCTCTCAAATCCCGACCTAGTGAAGAATTTTCATACTTGTAACAGTTTCTCACTCAATTATTACACGAGTAGATTATCAAAAGTCCCTGTAGAATATTCAAGTGATGAACGAGAACTGTTATTGTTCATTCACATAGTGAAGGAAAACGCGAAAAAAGAAATTTTGTCAAGCTAGAACACTATATATTCGTAACATGATGTATTTTAAACACGTTACAGTTTACACGATATTCCAGTATTTACAATATTACGTCTGCATAAAGTGATTACGAGATAGAGCAAGTGCAACATTCTAGTTTTCACACTCTGAGGACAATAAATTACTTATCCAACAGTTAATGAGAAAGATTTGACTAAATTACTTCTTCATTCTCTCATAATAATGCTCCAGACGCTCACAGAGAATAACCTACCTAATATTTTTTCAAGTAAGAAACGTTTAATACAAAAGTTGCAATTTTATATATCTAAGAATTCCTACTATGATTTTCACTAAATATATTATTTTATGAAGTATTTAATCATAGAAGAAAGTATGTGATACAGAAAAGCATATGCCTATTCTTTACGATGTACTGTTTAAGGGTTGATCAATGATCCTAGTGAACACTGCACCTTCAAACGGACATCCAGATTTATAGGACAAGACTAAATATTTCCTTTATGGCCATCGAACTGTCATTCAAGGAGAAACATCCGTGACGTAGAGACTAGAAACGGGCAACGCTTACATTATTTTCCCAGTCGCACCATCCGATCGCTGTGGCTCGGCGCGACCCCGAAATAAACGTGTGTCAAGGGAAGGGATAAGAGGGCTCTAGACTGGTAGGCGAGGTTTCCCCGGGTGATTTACGCAAATAGGCGGTCGGTTTGTTAGTTTGTTTGTCTTGTAGCAAGGGCGCGGGTAATATTCGTGTCCCATTTATTTCTCCTTTATTATAAACTGAGCGGACGTGTCCTTGGGAAGGAGGCTCTACGAATCTACAGTCTTTTCCTGTAGATATGGTGCCTCTTTATGTGTAGAATGAAAGAGCAGTTGTGCATAAGGACCGCGTATGTATTTGAAAAATAAAAAAAATTGTGTACTGTTGAAATAATTAATTGTATTTCCAGAGGAAGTATTAGCTTAAAGAAGTCTTGTTTGTGTTCCCACAATTCCGAGGATGCACATGTCAGCAGGAATTCATCACACAAAGTACATTCAAGCCCCTGAAGTCATCAACACGAAAACTAAAATATACTTTACAAATCTTCGATCACATACGAGGAGTGTTATCGTATTTTTGTAGATATTTTTATGGCGAAGTATGATTACAGAATAATTTATCGCTCTTACATAAATACATTTTGAATTACAACATTAAATTTCTTTGCTATCCCCAGAACGCGTTTCAGAGGACATAATTAATGCTTAACTATACTTGATACTTAAACCTCGTCTTTTCAGTGATGATATTATAAAATAACGAATATCTAAGGAATTTTGACCAAACATGTATAGTACACAACGTGTGATATTTCTAATAATACACATATGATTGCTTGTCTCACTATCATTTTTAAGTATTATACATAAACCATTAACACTCCACGGAACGTATAAATAGGTATAATGAGGTTTCGCCGAAAGAGGTACCAACGACGAAAAGCCACAATTGAAGGAGAGACAAAACCATTAAATAGCATTAAATAAAATTAAGTTATAAATGATATTTACTATAAATAAATTACTATAATCCTAAATTTGAGCTGTTATTATCACGGTTAAAATTCTTTCCAGATCACGACTTCATGCATGGGAACGTGGTAGTACCAATCATAAAACTCGCTTATGAAAGAAATTGGTAACGACCATGGGATGCAAATCTCTTCCTACCATACACTAGTTTTACAACACAATGTAAGTTAATACTTTGGTGGAATATTTTAAAATCTCAAATTTTAAAACACTTAAAGCAATTTTATGTGTATTGTATTGCGATTTATGTTTAGCTTAAACAAAATATGAAATAATTAATTAAATAATTAATACAAATTAAATGTTTTCAGAACACATGGAAATCAACTATTGTTTTTATTAGTTTTTTAAAGAATTCTTATTTTAGGTTTCGTAGTACCATAAATGGGATCAACAAATTGTTATATTTCTTCATTTAAAAATATCATATCATTTGAAATATCTATATTGTTTATTTACGTAGCCGGAACAAACATATTAACAACAAGTATTTGAAACTATTAACTGAATTCTATACATCAGTTCAATGCATCCTCCTGAAAATACGCGTAGAGGTTACTATAATATGAGTTTAGAGAAGGCGGAAATTCTACGAAATCACCACAATGAAGGGTGACTGCAGCCGAAAGGGCTGTTTTATTAATGCTACACACATTTAAGGCATGCGCACGTAACAGATAAAAGATTGTGCCCGTAATGTAATTATACAAACATAATAATTACAGTGAAGCGTGTTTCATTAAAAAGATTTGTGGGAGGATATATCTAAAACGCTTTATACGACATAATAAGCTTCCCTAATGTAATATTATGCTTACCGTCGAGAGAGAATGTTGTAGTACGTCAACGTATTTTGAAGTAACTCTACATTTTATAAGGAATACATCTGTCTTACATTTACGGACTTTAGTGTTAATACTAATGAGAAACGCGTTGTATCACAAAAATAATTTTTAATTCTTAAATAACAAAATGCACTTTACGTTCATTTTCAGAAAGTATCCGTGCTATAAGATAAATAATGCTAGGGATAAATATATAGTAGTAATAAAAGATAGATAAAAATATTAAAAGACCATGCTATAAATTTCTGAATAATGTGAACATTATAACCGTAAATTTAACTACGCGTAGAATGATTATCCCAAACAACATCAAAATAATAATATCTATGCGCATGGAAAACTTAGAAATTAAAAAAATATTTCACGACGTAAGTATTTTATTATTGCAGAATACATTAGCCATGTGGTAAATATCAATTTTTCATAATAAATTGTGGTTTCCTCAGACCCTCTCTTTATTAGGAACCCCCGCTCCGCACTGACAACACTCCTCCATCTCGTTCATCTTCCGACCACAACTCGGCAGTGATTAAGAACAGTTTTAGAGAGGCACACGGAACGCGAACCCTTGAAAAATGTCTCAGACTCTTCTCTTTCCAAGTAGCTCCCAGAAGCGTCAGGCAGAATCCTCCCGACGGAAGAGTGGGAGTATCGCTTTTAAAGAGTGAGGATTTGACAACGGGACGGGCACTTTTTTGTGACTCTAATGGGACGCCCTGCCGACACTCGCTGACGTTGTCCTCCGGCGACAGTTCTCTGAACCGGTTCGCAGCTCGCGTCACTGAAGCGACGGACACTGAAATGAGGAGGGGGGGGAGGAAGGTGTGGGGTTTGGGGACGGAGGAAAGAATGAGAAGAACCAACTCACCTCACGTCACCTGCTTCGTCAAGCAGAAGGGATGACCTTCCAAGAACGAATCTCTTAACGAACCAAAGTTTATTTCGTAATTGAGAACTTTCTTTTCACTCACAGATTTTTGCTCAAATATTACATTCATTATTACGCAAATGTCCTAGAAAATTATAGTTCCTTTTCAGCGTACGCAGACGGAGCAATTCTGAAGCAGTGTGCTTTAAAAACTTCATATTATATCATTTCCACCTTTTTCTTTACACAAAAAAAAACACCATTTAAAAATTACATCAACAAAATATGCTACTTGACTCATTATTTGTAAAGAATGTTACAGACCTGACACGTTTGAGTTATAAATAATATTAGAGAATTGTATGTGAGGTATTTAATGTTCCATTGTATATTTTCGTGTACTCAATTCTTCGATTTTAATTATAATCATGTGATTGATTCATTCAATGAAACTCCTGATAAAGCTTATACAATAACTGAAATAAAACTAATACAAAAAGAAATGGAATCTTGAATTTCGTTTCATTTTTCTGGATGTTGTCCATAATTATGAATTCACAACCCCAGATCATCATCACATAAAAAGATACAAAATATCTTTCATAGATATTTCAAGTTCCAAAATGTTGAAAATGTCTTATCACAACTAATTTTTTCAGTGGTTTTCTAATTAGGGTGACCCGCGGCATAGTGCGAAGTGACAGCGGTGGTCTAGTTAGTGGTAGCGTCTTCGCTATCTCGATTCCGCTGAGCGGTAGAAAGAGGGTTCAAACCATACTCGGCCGAACTAGGTGAGGTTTTCAGCTGGGGTTTCCCAGCTGAAACTTTCCACTCCAGACAATTGTCGGTTCAGTAATACGTTCCCCGACAACCCAACGTCTCTCTTTCCCAAGGGTTAGGTGGAAGAGCAGGCATCGTGGCCTGAAAAGACATGAAATAAATGAATAAAATAGTGACTTGTCCTTAACTTTGGTGGCTGGTTCAAACCACAGGTGATCCAAGTAGAATTTTCTTTGGTTGTCTCGGGGTACTCACGTTTCCTTTGCCTTTCATTCCACCACAACATTAACTCATCATTCACTCATCATTCACCCATTCGTCCCTTTCGCCTTCTACTTCATTCATACATCACCCGCATCAGTGAGATAAGTACATGGAAGGGCATCCGGTACTCATTTTATAATCACATGAATTAGGAGACCACATCTCAACATCCATCTCAGACAATCTGTACTGGGTAAAAGAAGTGAAGACCAGTGGCGGATCTATGGGGAGAGGGGGCTAGAACCCCCCCCCCCCCCCCCGCCATACTACCTGAATTTTCAACGAATTTTCAACAAATTGAAATTGATAAAATGTATCTTACTCTGCATGTGCCATTTTAAACAATTAATAAATTGTTAATTATCTATTTGATGAATTAATGTATTATATTAAAATACAAAATCGCAATAATATTTAAAATAATATTTACAATAATATTTATAATAATATTTACAATAATATTTATAATAATATTTATAATAATATTTACAATAATATTTATAATAATATTTAATATGATATTTATGATAATATTTATAAAAGTTTTGTTGTAAAACTATAATTTTCAAACAGAAATGTTCCCCGATTGAGTTGCCCTTTTCAAATACAAATTTAGTCCCCCCCTCTTTGATTACGGTCCTGGTGAAGACTATGTAAATCACTTTTTCTAATATAAATTAATTTCTTCTATTTTAATATTCTAATATAAATTAATTTCTTCTATTAAAATATATTTCATGGTTGAAATTGTAATGTTTTTTACCTCAGTTACACAACGTTTAGTCAATAGGTTTAATTTCCTTAGGTGTTTCATTAATAATGTCCAATGAGATTCGTCTCCACGAATGGTAAGACCATTTGCATGAGATATCCATCCTCTACAGTCATTACATTACGTCTTGTATAATGTTTTTTATTGTATTATGGGTATACACGAATCCGTCTAAAATTCCTGAGACTATGATCACTATCGTAAAATGTGATAATGTACTCAGATAAACGTTTGCGAAAGTTGGTGCTGATGCAATTTACTTTCCTGCATCTATGGAATGTTGCATGTGAAGAGAATGTTAGTAGAAAGTGGGTACACATATAGCACGCTAACATAAAGGTTAATGACAGGGTATCTAACGCACATATATTACAGAAGTACAGGATGGAAAGTGGATTGCCTATTGTCAAGAAGTTGCCACCGTTGCGAGACTAATTATGAACCATGTAATGAACTGTGTTCCCCAGTGTTCAGAGTTCTCATATACGAGTATTGTAATGTGGTACTAACTTATACATTCCCTGCATATTTAGACATAAAATTTACAAGAAAATAAAACTTCTGTTAACAGACATTCATATGACCTTGAAATTTGTCTACTATTGTGAAGTGTCCGCTATTGGGAAGTTAACGTCAAACATAGAACAAAATAACGGGAAGTGGAATCGTGTCCACTACAGAGTAATGTCCACTGTTGAAAGGTATCAGTTAAAAGAAATTAACTGTATTTCTATGGATTTGTACTGTATGCTTTATGAATTTTTAAAATCAAGGAAACAAATTTTACGTACGTGAACACTCATTGCCGCTTAGTGACATCTTCCTATATTTTTCGTCGCTTTCCTTTAACTGTAGATACATCTCCAGGCGCTTTCAACGTAATGTCAATGGGTTCTTTAAGTGACATTAGGTGTTTCCCACTTTGCAATAAAAAAAATAACTCGCGAGAGCGAGCTCCACTAAGATTTTTTTTTTCATTTCTGAACTTTGATTACGAATTAGAGCAATATTGTAGTACGAGCCAATGTGAGTTCTCCGTAAAGACAAAAAATTGGTAATTAGGAGACAATATAAGTTTCCAAATCAACGTCCATTTCTTGAAACTACTATACTTAATTATTTTGTGAGGGAAAGTCCTACTAAGGTCATATAAATATTTAACTAAACACGTTTCCAAATATTGTGCATTACAAATTTATTTTTCCTTCAATTGTTTCTTTCTGGTTTGCGTCTGTGAAAAAGATTTCATTAGATACGAAACACCCTACAATAAATCACTAACTCGGATAACTGATGCAAATTTGAAAGGTATCTCTTGCAGCTACACATTAACTTCTCCCTGGACGTAACATTCAATCTCAAAAATGTCAATAACCTGCGTGTTTTTAAAAGTGTATTTAATAACTAAATATGTCCGATTTTATGGAATTGGTAGTCCAATTTACGTCTGCCATTATAAATGCTTGTAAAAATTTCACATTTTATACAGCCGTATTTTTCGGGAAGACCGAGAAAAAATTAATTATTCTATGTGCATTGTAGTATCGGAGAAATTTTTGTTAACTTATTTTTTAGGTAAATGTAACATATTAACATAATGTATCTTCTTTCTTCTTTTTTCCCCATATTTCATTAGGAACACAGGGAAACATCACTACGTAAATGCATAAACTTTATATTACAAAAATCTTGAACTAATTTAGTTGTTAATTTAAAATTATATAAATTGTCATTTCAGTTGACCTTTTCTTCCCATATGCAGCTCTCCTGTAATATATGATCCGCATACTCATTAGGATAGTTAAATATAAATTTATCTCTTTTCCAATTGTCCTTCACTTTCATAGTTTTAATGGACTTACACATCTCTGAACAGTCTGAAACTATTTAATATTCTCTATGATAAAATTCACATATTATTTGTTGTTCTCTTCTTAATATTAAATATTTATGAACACCGAATAGTGTTCTTCATTTTAATTTTTCATTTTGTTCTCTTTTTAAAATGAGGAACTTTAAAAACAACTTTTCCAACTCTAATAGAACTCTCTAATAGAAATGTGTGGAACTGTGGTCATCCGGTATTGTACTATGATTTTGTTTATTTTGGAAAAAGAAATATTAACAAACATTCATGAACACTCTTTATCTAATTAATACACTCTTGGTTCATCTTAATATTAAAAAGGGAAAATTTAAAAGCGTTCTAAAAATTCCAGTGATTTCAATATGAAGGGAAAATTACTGATGCCCAACCAACACAGAAAAATAGTAAATTGTGGATACTATTTTTCTGTGTTGGTTAATATGTGAGGTTTCAATTGTGAATTTTTACCATTTTAAAAGTCAACACGAAATTAAATGGCTGGATAAACTTGTACTTTACGCTATTAAGGAAAAATTTGTTTCATCTCACGACCAGTAAAATAGTTTTGTACTAAACATTTATATGAAGTCCTGATCAAATGTGAAGTTTTAAAAAATGGTTGAGTTAAACTTTTAAATTTGAGATATCGAAGTTTGCACCTCCAAACTATTCCATTTTGGAAAAGTAAGAATTTAGATTAAAGATAAACTCACTTCATTATGAAAGTTTTTCTTATTCAGCTTGTAAATCCAATGATGATTGAGTGCAAAAATAATTTTAGTTTTTTTTTAATTTGACTGATGACTGACGCAACATTGGAGCGGCCAGTTAATGTACATTTTTCTTCTGTTTTAACAAATATTAGCGATTTTTAAACCATAATATCATGGTTTCATACATTATTATCAGAGTTTTTGTTTCAGCGTTCTGTAGAAAAATATTTTATTGAGTATTTATTTCTCATTGTGATAGGTATCGATGAACTCCTTCACAAAGAGAGATTTTTAAGTAGACAATTAGCACGTTGGTAAATTGTGGATATTATTTTTCTACATTGGTTAATATGTGAGGTTTCAATTGTCAATTTTTACCATTTTAAAATATTCCTAGTTTTTCGTAGAAGAAATACCATATTTTCCTCCCATCTACGTTGGGAAATGTGGGTTCTTCCCTGAAAGTGCTGTTACACCAAATAATCGAGAAAATTAGATAGAAGGTTAAGTTTGAATTGAAAAAAATATTAAAATTATAACACAATGTTGAAACATTTACATAGTAATTTTTTGGAATTGCTCGCAAAATGTTTAGTTTAATATTCAGTACCATATTATGTTCAGCAATTTTATCTTGAGGAATGTATATTAGAAACAATTAAAGAGGGATATTGCCGCACTAACAGAAAATTCATTTCCTGTTATAAAAGTGGTTCTTTTAAAATACGATAAAGGGAGAGAAAAAGGAAACACGCAGTAGGGAGCCAGGAAGAGGAACATCGAACAACGTTGCGTGAGAAGTCTTTGTAATCGTCGTATACTTTGTGTCGTAAACCACAACTAATTAGTTCAGCTCTTCTATTTCACTAATTCTCTTTCGAAAAACATCGCTCGTTCACAAAAAATGCTTTTGTTTCTCCCTCACTGTGATAACGATGCCATGTAACCATTGATCCGTGAAACAATCCAACGACGTCACGCTCCCAGTTTCTCAGGATTATTCAATAATACTCGTGTGTAGGAAAACCTCTGTCCTTAGGTCTAATAAAAGTGATTTGCAGGATCATTCGTGGGGTTTCGGTCCTCGATTTAAGGGGGCTCTTAGGAGACTTCTCAACAATTTTTCCCAACAGTCGACATTGTATTAGATGATTAGCTTTGGTTTTCGAAAGTGGAGAAGCCTTTTATCGATGAAAGGGTTTGCTCCATCGATGGAATGGAGGAGAGGCGATAACATGTCGCTGCCTTTGTAGTTGACGATAGGAACGATGGCGGTGTCGGAAGCGATAGAAGCAAGAGGCAGTCATGGATGATGAGGTGGGGAATGTTGAGGAGGAGAGGGGTGGCTGGAGGTAACTAGGAATGGCGAAGAGCAAGGGGTCAGCGAGGTCGCGGCTATGACAACACTTCGACGAAAACGTCGCCGCCCTTGTCTGTCCTAAAGACGGTCCCTTTTAGCGGACAGGCCCTGCATTGTAGCACGTCCTTTCGAGGCGAATTAATCCAGTGACAAGGGAACGCTGCAGGGCGGACGGTGGTGGAGGAGTTGGCGGCGTCTCAAAGGAAAGCTTGAGCGATGGCTACGCGTATGCTTGACACCCTTTGAGGCGTGCCGCGAAGTCCCCTCTGTCCCCGCACTTGTCCACCTCGGACTTCACAACAGTGTTCCACCCGTGCTACTATCTACGTGAATCATAATTTGCCTTCATCCCTTCGTGACATTATTTTATGTTTCGGTTTCTCAACACCGACTTACGAGTACAAGTCTTCCCCGCATCTTTGCATCCAGTCGCTATCCCCTTTAATCAATTTTTCAATGGTTACTATCTTTTGAATTGATCTTCCAGTCAAAGCGATTCTTCTAACGCATGATTTAGCACTTACACTACTTGTTATGCATTTGATATGTACTTTACCCGTTCATGTCAATCATAGAACCACTATCCCCAATGTTATTCTTTACCACCCCTAATGTTTTCAATTTAAAATAGAAGATCAAGTCCAGTGACTACGTCTTATCAAATTATTAAACTTGTTTATTTTAGAGTATTCGATCTGTTAAAGTTCTTGTTGTTTTCACTTACTTTTCCTACTTGTTTACATTTAATACGCTGCTACAACGAGAAATTTTTGACTGAAAATTTTATTCTGTTCGCTCTTGTATTATGAGCACATCGAATAATTTTTCACATTTATTTTTTTCCACTAATCGTTAATAAATATTAATATGTTTCTTTTATTTTGACTAAGAGTTTGGTTATGAAAATAATATAGCTCCTTGGGAGTTTTTCAGGTTTAAATAGTGTTTATTATTTCTATGTGTGTTGATAATATAACTTCCACCTCTTATCATAATTGTTGATTAGTTTTATGGAGACCCATGTACCCTCTTTCATCTTCTTTCCATCTTATGATAGAACGTTCGAGGGAACGACCTGCCACAAAAAGTAGACCCAACTAAACTGATCATTAAAGAAGAACCAGAATGAAATCGTCATTTCAGGTGTTATGTAAATGATCACTTAGAATCCCCAGGTTGAAGGAAGGAGCCATGATTACCACGCCGCACCGGTCTTTAATAGACGTAATATAATTAGAGGAGTCGCAAGGACGTTACACTTTAAGCAGACATTGCGTGTTTGAAAATGTTGGTTATTGAAAGTGCTAATGTGTGCTTTTCGAGTAGATGGGCTTTACCTACAATGTTTTCGAGGTGGTGATCGTAAGAATTTTTGTTTCATTATTGGCATAATAAATTGATTTTGCTGGAGGTTTAAAAATAACTGAATAAATGTCGTTTCCTCGAAATCAATTATCTGTGATCTTAATTCGAAATAAATTGACAATGCGTTTTCATCGAAAACCATATTGGTTTAAGGAGGAAAAATTTGTTTCTTCAGAACTCAATTTTGTATATTTATTCATAAATATTAGTTTAGAGTTATGTTGTATCGTAGAGATAATATTTCGTGTTTCTCCAGTGGAAAAGAAATGGGCTTGCTTCGACTCTATCAGATGAGGTGAGATGGGACTGTTTCTCTGGTGTAAACCTCATCACAGTTATTAGAATAACACAAATCACTAATATAAATAATAACTCCATCATACAGAGGAAATAATATTACGAACAAAATATCCGACAAGCCTTAGTATAAATTTAATGGAATGTTATTTAACAAACATTATAATATCAATATCTACTGATGAGGAAAAAAGAGAAGAAATAAATATGAATTACGAAAGTATTTTTCATTTTCGGTATTTGTTTATTTTTCTAATTGATATACTATGTCTTCTTTCATCCATTGGCATTGAATTCCAANTCGGAAAGATGAAAGTGGGTCATCCATTCTGACTTTAGATGGTACTGAGTCAAGTCCGCGTCGAAGGCGTGGGTGGTCTCCATTCAAACACGCGTTCGACAAGGCCCAAGTGTGTCACGGAACTACTTGCCGAATCATTGCAACATCTTTATTTCGCGAAAGTAGGAAACGTTGTCGGCGGATTGCTTATCTATAGTGACTGAGGTCCAGTAAGCATGTAAGAATTTCTCCATGTGGAATTTTTTCCATAGAAATGAATTTTAAATCATTTATTTGAGTTTTTTTTATTTCGTAGCATAACTGGTTGTAGGATAGAGCGTTCGATAAAACTGTTAAGTAATTCATCTTTATTTTTAATATTTTTCCTGAAAAATATTTCTTTTTACTCTAAGATATTTTTTATACTTTAGGTACATTTTTTCCAGAACAAAATGTCCTATGCTAGTGATCTGACGGTTGAGAGACGGACAAAGGTCTATTTCACTTCATGTTTATTGTCGTTTTTCATTCATATCTGGATAATATATTCTTTTTCAAATCTTTTTTCGAAATGACTGTATTCACAAAAAAAAATCACTTCGTCCTAGACATTTGTATTACCAAGTATTTACGAAAGTCTTGTTACGTAAAGTTTAGAATGCATCTCCCACTATTAACTCTAAAAATACACATCGCCTTCACTGTTGGAACAACAGAAAGTGAAATTCTAAATGAAATCAGTTTTGAAGATACTTCTTTCAAGAATAACTCTTCTTTTGAAGATATTTAAATGGTAAATAAATTTTTTTTTGTAGTGAATACGTTGATTTCTGTTAAAATAGTAAGGATATTTATTTGTAAACATATCATGACTAATTTACTTCCCCATTATGGTCTAAGTAATGTTGACTACTTTAATGAATCGAACGGATGAAACATCAAATAAATACGTATTTTTTATATAAAAAGATACAGGAACATGTGAACAACGACTTATGTAGACAGAGGCGTATTAAATTAGTTATTTTGTGTTCGAAGAATGAATGTGAATTACAAGTCTTTAAATAAAAGATATATTTTCGTTCACTTTGAAAGTTCTACTCTGTTGGTCGTCAGTATAATCCGACATCTGCAGACAATTAAATAAATTAATAATTAATGCGAATTACAATCGACAACTTTTTCAAACAGCACATTTCCACAATTCCATTCCAACGGTTCATCAAAGGAAACGAAACAGGAATTCAAGTCCATCATTGCATCCGCTCAATAGCACGCAGAAGGTGCCTGACTCACTAGTTGATGAAGAGAGTACATATCTCTGTACGATGTTGCTAGAAGCGTGGTCGCATGTACATATGTCAGAGCACGCTGTCGCGTTGAACGGCCGGCCGACCACTGGCTTTCTGGTTTTGCTTCGTGTACGGAGGCGACACGGGCGTCACGGACAAAAAGAGAATACGCCCAACGCTGATGGCCGTCCATGACGAGAACGACTTCGCCTGTGTGTCCAGAGTTAATGGTTCCGTGAACAACTATAGACGCATCTTCACACATGGTAAACTTCAGCACAAAAGTTATCTTCATACAATTTTATAAATAATATAATCGTAGGTTTAGCTTTTATCTTTCACGAATTATCTTTCAATTCTATAAATTGTTTCATAATTGTATCACGTGCATAGAAGTAAAAGTTTTAGAAAGACATTATTGATCAAATTAACAAAACTAATCGTAAAGTACAAAGAAATTTGATGATTTATATATCACAAAATAGAAATTAAACTCATGGAAAGGATTTCACTTTAACAAAATTGATTTGATGTAAAGAACAAACTAGTTTGCTGTAAAAATTGAGAATGTAGAAAAAATTTCATAAAAAATGAAATATATTCAAAACTAATGAATAAAGAAAATGTTTCTTAATATTAAGTATCTTTTAAATTTCTAAATTGGTCTGAAAATAAAAATTAGTTATATTCCGTTAATAACGTGACTTGGTTATAAAATAAATTTGAAGTTCCAAGACAGTTCTTGAAGCGGTAAGTGATATGGCGAGTTACAAGTGATATGATTTTCTGAAATGTGATACACGATGGTAAATACGAATGAAAATTTCTCTAGAGTAAGAGTTAAAATCTCACCCTTTCAAGAAATGATTAGTACATAGTATATATTTTTTTATGTTCAGATTAATAAAATCCATTATTTTGGAAATAGCACATTTATCATTTCAAAAGACACGGTGTAAACTTTTGAAAAAGACACGGTGTAAATAATAAAATAGTGAGTGAAAAATGACAAGAAGGCATTAAAAATACTTTTTCATTTATAAAGAAAACTAGTCCTGCTAAAGAAATAGTTTTAGTAGGAACACTTTATCCAATTGTTGAAATATGTGTGGACACGCGTAAAAATGGAAATTATTTTTATATCATAAGAAACGTGGTGAAAATTATAGAAAAATTTCCAATAATGAAACTGACGGAAGCATATACGTATGGGTAGTTAAAATATCAAGATGTAGTTCGGAAGACGGGAAAGATAAAAAGACTGAAGGTAAGGCAGTGGGTTGGACAATGGTGGTCGACGGTCGACACCAGAGACTAGAGACGTAATTAATTGCTGAGACAGGTAGTGTCTGACGACTTACCTCCCCGCCTCCTCCATCCCCCGCCATAGTCATCGACACGCCTCCGCCCCTCTGCCTACTTGGCGGGCGTGGCTTCTGGAATGGTGCTGGAAGACCGGCTGACTCTGGACTCCGCCTACTGCCCGCTGCAGCACACTCTTACAAGCCTAGGATTTATTTTCGTTGCTTAGCAAGGATATTGTGTTAGGGGTCGGAATACGAGTCACTACAATTTTCCTGAGACAAATCACATGAACTGAAATAAGAAAATCTGATTAAATTTTCATATTCACCTTGGTTAGTGAAACAATATTGTCCAAAAATTACCTACAGTGCTAACTGGTGTAAACATAATGAATTCGCTAAATACTTTTCAATTAAAAATAACAAATAAATAATAAAATAAAGTAAAAGACTGAGAACAATTTGGAGGGCAATTGTGAGTAAAATGTTGAAATGTATGTCACGATAAAACATGAATGGAAGTGATAATAGTTTCGGTGGAAGATATTCCATTTTGCGAGTTCGGGAAAACCGGAGCAGTGACAAATGTTTCACCAACGTAGTGGCACATGATTCATGGATGTGCAAATGAAGTCATGCTATTCGAACAATGCAATGCGCAGAAAGTGATTACGAGATTACGAGGTAAGGGTAATGCGAAAGACGAGGCATTCTATGAGCAGACTTGAGACGACCATTCTTTGCTTGAATATACATCTGATTCTGAATCGTAGAAACAACATTATGAGATTCAAATGCATATTTTAAAAATCATTGTTATAAAATTCATTTTACTAACGTGGAGTAAAAGCGTGGAGTAACGTGGAGGAAGACCAATACAAGTAATTCCGGTCACAATGTTCAAAGTATAATACCGGTAGGACGATGAGATAGGAACTTCAAATAAAATGAAATAAATTAATCTGTCATCTTGAGATAGTATTTGGTGTTTGAATAGTTGTATTTGGAATCAGGGACAAGACAGGGAATTAGGATTTATAATTCAGTTCTATAGAAATATTTATTATTAAATTTAAAACTATTTAAAAAATAATAATATTCATTTCCCATATATCATATTGTTCAAATATCATTCACAATTCCTTCAAATACCTTTGACGTTGACTTAGAAGAAAAATATGCATCTCATCAACTCAAAATACATCTGTAAATGTCACGTACATGCGGAAAAAATCCAGAGATGTGAATCTGAGAAAATAGAGAAAATAAAAATTAATGTCTACAACGGAGAAAAATTATCAGGGGTATTCTTAATTCCAAATCCATTCCCACCAATTAATTTAAACAACAAGAGGAACTCATCTGTTGTAAAAAGCGGAAAATGTAGTTGAAATGAGAATTTTTTTTAGTACCACTTCATTTTTGTGAATTTTTATAGTAATATTCTTTTAATTTTGTTTAAAAGCGAAATGGTTATATCTTTTGTTTCCTAATGAATTCTCTCTCATTGTATTTTCCTAACTTAAGAATCTTAAATAAGAACCTCAAGAAAGGTACCAATTAATAACGATGTATGACAAAAACACAGGAAACCTAATTTAGTACAATTTATCTCGTTTAATCTTTTACGTTCACGGATCGTATATAATGCTTGAAATTACATCGTAGAGAATCGTGTAATTTGTAAAAGGAATTTCGTTTAATCTCTGCTTTTTATGGACACGTATATTCGGTATAATTTTGAAAAAAAAAACCGGATTATATGTGGTAGTGATTAGTAAGTTATCAAACATAATTATAGGAAATCTATCATCTGTTTAGTAAACTGTTTTTTTTAATAATGAATATAAACTTTTTGAATTAATGTGGTTGAATCACGCGATAAGAATTCAGTAGAAGGAATTATCACCGGTATTCCAAAGTACTATCTAAATGTCGTCTTCAAAAACGAGTGGAAATATTGCCTTCTGCTTCGATAAATAGTTGTATCATCTGTAAAAATTAAATTACTTATTTTAATTACGTCAGTAGAAATAGTGTCTGTAGTATAAATAAATAGTCTCTGTAGAAATAAGGTCGTTTAATTTGATAATTCAAAATTCAATTTCGCCAGATAAAATGTATCTTTGGGAGTGCCTCTCTTCACGTTGCCAAGGACATGTAAGCTAAGAGACCTGTCCTATATGGGATACAAAATTAAACATATCTCTTTGATAGCGATGGGCTACAACTGTGTGTGGTTTCTCGCATCTGTCAAGTGTTAGTAGATCTATTGGACTAGGTCACGTCACAACTGTATTCATTTGCAGTTCATCAAGGAGTTTGAGTTTACGACAAAATCACAAAATTTTCTTTTAGCATGTAATATTCATTCTTATTTCTTACAATTGAAGAACACAATTTCAAGATAATATAAATGAGACAACTTGCATGAATTAATTTTTTTTCCCTATGAATTAAATATTACGTATAAACGTGACTTAGGTGTTCTAATACATGCGTACTACATTACGAAATGATGCCATAGTGATTTGCATTGGAACTTGCCACTTCAAGTCACAAGATTTATTCGTGATATTATCTTCTACATCGGGACATAAAATAATTATCTCACACAGCTAATTACAAGTAACGTTTATTTTCATTTTCTTGTATTACCTCATAAGTATGAATTAATAGAGATAAAAATAAGATACACCTCAAATATACGTTAACCAGATATAATTTAATAATTAAAGCACACTAACGCTTTTGGAAATTTACATTTTCTCGTGTATAACAGAGATTAGCATGAAATATCTAAATCAAGCTACGCAGTAATCTATTTAAAGGTGATCATCCAATCATCTAAATATTTTATTAACCTTTTTCATAAGAAAACAAAGTAACTAAAGAATTTTTTTAGTGAAGCATAAATAGAAATAAGAGGGAATGGGGTGTGGAGTGAAATAGTAAGGAATAGACTAAAATACCTTCATGTAATTAAATGAAGGAATGATAGAGTAAATCTGTGGATTCACTTTCTTACAATTTGGATTCATTCACACAAAATCAAACTGCTTATTGTACGAAAAGCATATGCTTATTCTTTTTCTTTTTCAGCACTCAAAATTATCACTGATAACATATACTGGAAATTATTACAATAAGAGTTTTATAGAATTATGTTATGAGTTCTTTCAACATAAAAACTCCGTAGCGCATTATTCAGATAACCATGAAACATTAAAATCCTCATATTCTTCACTAAAAATGTAAACTTAAGTCTTTTCAACAAGAACTGATTCAATTTCATCTGCGCCAGCCGTATGGGTGCTAAACCTGTTTTCTCCACATATCTCCAACTCATACGTGGGAATTGCAAACATTACATGATGTTGCAAAATGTTTTGGAACGCCACATCATGTAAAAAATTCGTATCTCACCGACACGAAGTCATGGAGGATGTCAAAGGGTGTCCATACTCCGATGATGAAATTCTTGAAAACACTGGGTACTGTTGAGTGTTCTTTAAAATTAAATTATCGTTATTTTGGGGATATTAACTGTTGAATTTTGATACAAATAAAAAAAGCGTGCAAATACTCCCTGTAGTAAATGAAGGAAAACTAGTTTAAATGTTGAAGTTGTGGTAGTGTATTCGTGTATCGTAGAGTTAATTAATGCCAAACAATGAAGCTAAATAACATTTCCGATTATCGTTAACTGCTTAATGATTAGGAAATGTTTTCGACGAAGTACTGACGTTACCTTTTAGATTAAGAACTACGGAATAATGTTATGAATTTTTGCCTTTTGCGTATTATTCCTTAGATATGATCTAGGTATGAACGTACCTTCGAACTCTGTCACTCTGATAAAAATAAGCGCATGACAGACCCTAGTGATGGAAATAATAGATAAATATTTTAATAAAAATTAACATGCTTTGAGGAAAAAATTAACATGCAAGGAAATCAAGATTTTCCCGTATGTAAATAATGTGACATTACGAACTCAATATATGCTCTAAACCGTGTTTCTTAATTCAATAGATGGCGAGGAGGATAGAGACTAACTATTGCAAACACGAAAAAGAATATCATTTATTATAATAATATTGATATTATTATTATTTCTGGTTTTTAGAAACTTTGTTACTCCAGAACAAGGAAAATTATTTCGCAAAGTGTTTTGTTGATAATAATGTTGACAGAAAGTCTCAAACCATATTCCTCGGAATTAACTTTTTTGTGAGCAATTATTTTTTCTATTCTGCAAAATACTGAAGAAGACAGTTGCGTATTAAGAATTTTCTCAAAGGAGGGGTGCGAATGTGCTCTCGCGAACTGAAGAATGGGCAACTCAGAATACTTGAACGGTATTATTGAACATTAAACAACTTTGGTATTACTTAAACGAATTTAGTCAGCCCATATAAAGAAAATTCAACCAAAATATATTTGCATCTGCCAAATCAATGAGTGTAAGTTTGTAATATTAAAGGTCTAGGTTTGATAACCCAATACTTTTAACACTTTTGCAAATGAAATAGTAATATACATCATAGCAAGTGAGACACGAACAATCAGTGAGTCTATGTTCGAAAACTGAAGGAAAAACTGTCGAACATGTAAGTGAAGAGGTAGTCGATTCCTCCAGTGCCTGGGCGAACTCTGCCGCCCGCCAGAGAGAACCTACACTGTCCAGCAGCGTGCCACAAGCGCGACCACCGAGGCGTGCACGAGAGGCGGAGCCGTGTACTCTTCCCAACAACGACACCGCAACCGTCTTCGTTTCCACAGGATTGGGTGCTGCCACAGAGACAACCGTGGCTTTTGCCACCGCCGCCGCCTCTGGCTCCCGCTGCCAACACTGCCCACCAAGATGGTCGCCATCGACGAAGGACTTGGAGAACACGAGTGCTCGCAAGATGGCGTGCACACCCTGTCTCGGAAGTACATGTGACTGCCACCACATGACTCACAAGTTCTACTTCCTGATGACGACTTCTTGAAATTGTGAGATCCTTTTTACGAATTAGGATCTTATTTACTACATTCTTATTTCCCAGAGTACGGAGAGGATTTAGTCCATTTAAAGGGATTGTACTTGATCTACCTAAAATTGTATTCAGATATGGATAAATTGGACACCTGAAAGAGTTTACTATTAAAGAAACTTCAAAGGTCTGGGCTATTATTTATTATTTTTTTAACGTGTTTGACTATTAATTAAAAGAATGATATCGTATTCGTAGTTTTGTTACAGCGTTTCTATACATTTCCTGGAAAAAGGGCAAAATTGTTCAATATTTAGACTGAATTGATGAAATTTTCGTATACTATCTTTGATTCATCAATACCAATTTTGTTCCATCGTCTCAACTGTTAAGTCGTTAAAAGCGAAAAAAAAGCTATAACGTTAGTCTTGTTATTCATTTCCATCGTTTTTCGTAGTTAAGTGGGAGTGTGTCTATTTATGAAATCAATGAAGAAATAAATAAGTGAACAAGCTTGAAACATGTCTATTCATGTATTGTAATGAAACGCAACACGTAAAATCATATATATCATAACATATATAACATGTGGAACAAAGCCAAAAAATATCCCAAAGGACAAAAAAAGAAAAGAATTTTTCAGGCAAAAAATATTATGAAAAAACTGGTTTATATGAAACAATCAATTAGGAAGTAAAAACGTAATAATAATTAAGAACTTAACATAAAATAGGGAAAATTTGCAAATTAGAGCAAATATTGATAAATAAAAGTTTGTTAACACTAAGAGGAATGATACATCTAATCAGTGATATAGAATAAATCAAATTTTTTGTTGTACAACACAATATTATAATTTGCTCACATACAAGAAATCATACATAATTAATCTTAATATTTACCGTCTTACTTTATTTCTGGGTAAAGTAGGTCAGTATTATTACATATACTTTTAACATTTCCATATGGTCAGACAATTTGAAATTAAACTAAACTCATTTAACTTAGTTATTGTTCTTGACTTAATAGTGTATCGTATTTTTGGGAACAAAGTGTTTCTCTTGGTAATTTAAAATCGAGCAAGATGATTTGAAGCTCTTCCAGAAGTTTGTTCTTGTAATATATGAATTTAATAAGTAATATATGAATACTGAAATTATTTAAAATAAAAATAATGGAATGTGTCTCAATTTCTACAAATTTAACGAAGGTTTATGAATTGTCCCTCTGAAAAGTTCAAGAGGATGGAGAATTCACATTGAATCCCCACAAACCAATTTGGTTCAGTCAAGGCTTCTTCATTTTGGGGACCGCTTCTTGAATATTCATCACTCAGATGGAAAACAAGTTCCTTTTGCGAGTTTTATCTAACGAACCATTAATTCGGGGAGTAGGGAAACTGAACCTGAAATTAATGTACGGTTCTTTAGTTGTCTGAAGGAAGTAAACACGAAGTTCGGATAAAGCAAATATTCACCTAATCTTTTATTCCAGCAAATCAAGGAGCTTTTTGATCAATAATAGATAGTAATTTAACTCATTGATCAAATTTATTCAGTTTTATTTGATCTCCTTAGGAAAACTTCCGAAATGTGTTTATCCGTATGGAATTCTCTAGTTATATTTTATTTCTATGAAAGCAACTTTTTGTATACAGTTTATCTCCCATCATAGCCAATTACCACAAAGAAATTTTTAGACTACAAATATTTTTTTCTGGTTCGGGTCGGAGTCTTAATTATACATTTTAACAGTGTTTTTTATAATGTAATTATGTTTATTAATCTGCAAGAGGGCAATGTTCGGTGGTAGATAAAAACAGAAGAAAAATGTACATAATAACATATTACGTACCTACGTTAATTACAAATATGACGCTTAAATATTCAAAATTACACCCACACACACACAAGGTTTAAATCTGAAAATTAAAACGGGAGGAAACAACGAGGAAGAAATTGCATTTAAAGAAATTATTAATTACATTTAGTACGTTCGTGTGTATACTCATATGTACATATGAATACATTTTTGCTTACAAAAAAGACAAACTAATATGCAAAAATATATCATCGTTCTCTCTCTAAATTTCATCTAAAAGTAGTTTCTTCAATCTAATATGAAATCAAATCAAGACTGTTTTGAACAAACGTGGACATATCACTACACTACACTTCACTCGGAACATTTTCTTTATTCTTAAAAACCATTCATCGTACTATACTACACTACACTACACTGAACTATAATTTGTTTCAAAATACGAATTGAATTCCAACATTGGTAAGTTCCTAAGCTGCCTCCCAGGTAACGCTACTCACCACTTGATTTAATGAGAAAAACAGAACGGAGGTTATTCGTTCATAAATTGCCTCACAGGTGATGCTACTCTCAGCAAGTAAGATATCAGCTCGTGAAGTTGGAAGTGCAAGCTAAATATTAATTTTTTTCGTTTATTTACTGGATAATTTGTGTACGTCATTTGCTGCTCTCGTGAAACATGGATTAGTGCTCACGTTAGTATCACTATCATCGCAAATGCCCACAAGTTGACTATTAATGTGCTTAAGATACTCAGTAATAACTGAGTAATCAATTTTTGAGATAATTAAAATATGAGTAATACCCAGCAGTTGAAATGAAATAACACCCTTTTTCATTGAAATAATAGTTTCGCATGATAATATTATCTCACTGAAATAGTAATAATAATAATAATAATAATAATAATAATTGGGTCGTTTTATTTGTTATTGAAATATTAATATCTCAAAATGGTAATTTAAACGTTACCTTCCAGAGTCTTGTTTCAATTCACAAGAGAGAAAATAAGTCACTATAGCAAGTTATTTAGTTACGTATGAAGTGTTTATGAAATGTAATCTGGGATGAATTTAGTGGTGGTAAATATGTCAAATACGTCTTTTGTGAATGTAACACTTTCCCATCCTCATCCACCTCCCCGAAGCTCATAAGCGTATCTAATTAAACCTGAATTCTACGTTTGATGAGAGATAAAACAGTTTCACACGTCATATCGAGACGTATTACATGTGTCTACACACTCGTGAAAGTGTAGAATGCCGCACTTGTTTCGTTATGAAAGCTACTGGATACGAGAGTTCTTCCAAGCGTTGCTGATAAAACTTGGCTCAGGTGAAGCTTCTTCCGTGTTGCGTGCCATTGCGTGCTCATTCTTTTTAGGGCGGATAAAGTATTTTAAGACTTAAGATTGTCAGGACGTTTGATATGTTATATAATGATTTGATTAGACGGAAGTTAAAATATAATAGCGCTCTCAAGAAATGAATAATTTGGTTGATAAAAAAGTTCATAAACGTCCACATTACTTTTGATTTGACGCCCATGTATTCCATTTCCTCATGGACAATAAGCTGTATTTTCTTTGAGGTTTGTACATTATTTTATTTCAGTGTTATCTGTCTTGAGACAAGGAAAAAATTCCATTAAAATACATGTATGAATCTGAGGTTATAGTAGAGGAAAATAATAATTTTACCCACCAACATTGCTGATTGAAATTTCGATCACTATGATACTACGATACAATATTTAAATCTGTTGAGCAAAAGCGAATAAATGAAATTTATGTACCTATCCTATACCTGTTTTTGCTACTTTTCTTAACTGAACGATTGTTGTGTACTACCCATATTCTTTTTAATTTTTTAATTTTATATTTAAATGTATGTAGGTTAAGATACTTGCATATCTAGCCCCATTTTTTGATGAAAGAATTGCAACCTGCAGGAATCTGTGTGCAATGGCTTACTCCAATTCAACTCGTGTAAGGCGCGAATACAGGTATCTTGTTAAAACTGTTAAACTTCTATCACCGACTTATCTGAGACCAAATGGTAGGTCTATTCATACATTAACTCCAAAACCCGTAAGAAATAGGTATTTCAACAACAATTCGTGAACGAATGATTGTTTGGAGATGGAGATCACCTAATCAGTGCCCAAGCTGTTAAGTGAACCAATCACAGGACATATTCTAGTTCTGTCATCTCAAACCAATAGCGATACTGTTTAGGTAAATTATTTTTATTCACTTTAACAAAATTGGTTTACTCATTTTTGCTTTTATTTGATTAGATTTTACTAGTCTGATTATCTCCGTCCTTTTAATATAGTTAGTACATTTCTGTATAGTTAAGTATTGCTCGGTAAGTTCTTATTCGTGGAGAATGCACCTTTCATCGCTCCAGTGTATTGTCAAGCAGAGACTCCCTGACACTCGAGACTCGCCACAGCGGAGACAGAAGACCGAAGCGTAGCAACAGTGTTCCCCGCTGTCAGACACGGTGACACGAGGTCGCTCCCCAAGGGGTGGGTGACCAACGAACTGTTTTGCAGTGAAGGAGGATGGGTGGATGGGATCGTCACCACTCGGGGCGTCACCGTGTGGCCGTCGCCTTAGCCTCAGGCGGCCTCGACGCGGGCGGACGCAGCCTAATTTAATTAACAATTTCCGCAAGTAACGGCGTCTCATTTGTCGACACTGCCCGCCCCCGGGGAAATCACGGCGGCCGTGCAGACGTCGACGTGGTTAGGGACAGGCAATGAGGGGTGGAGATGGCAGAGATGGGACATCTGCGTTTGCTGTGGCTGCCTCGGCATCGGTGAAGTTTATATAAACGGAGGAGGAGAGAAAAAAGCGAGACGAGAAAGAAAAAATTAAAACAATGCGACTGAATCGAAAATATTTTTTTTCATGAGTTGAACATTAATACGCTGATGTAAGGAATCACTGTATCACCAGACTCAAACTGTACGAATGTAATTTCTAGAGTCGTAATAGAGATAATTATCGAGAAAATGAATTTTTGTACGGATAAGGTTATCAATGAGGTAACATGGTGATGTGCTCAGTTAAGCGAGTGACATTATCATAATATAGCGTTGGAACTCATATATATTGTCCGTGTTTTTCGTGGAAGATATTTGTGGGAATATAATTGTGGAAACACACACTTCTTACTACTAATCGACAACTACTGAATCCAGGGGAAAAGAATGAAAATTCAATTAAAAGAAGAAATATATGATGAACACTGTTAGATCTAGATATATTTATGTAAGAATGATATTATTGCAGTTGTCCATCAACAATGCAATAGAATCGTCAATCTAGGAAGGTATCACTGACTTAAATAGCTGACGTAAATTTAGTTAACAATTTTTTTAAAATGACTAAATGTTTAAATGTGAAAGAAATCAAAGAAATAAAAAATAAGTGATTTTGCGTCGAATGGAAGAAGGTGGAAATATAAAAAAATAACTTTTTATAAATTCATTTCAGTACTTTTTGTATTATATTTCTTATTTACATTATCATACCTCTTTACTGTTAGACATTGAAACTCGAGTTTTTTCTGAGATACCTGAGAGAAGCACTTTTGGCCACCTTAGCTCCGAAAGAAAGTACTATTTGGATCAGATAATTTTCACAGAAGTAATAAACAAGATAAATTATAAAAGATGGCCAGACTTACGAAGTTAAAGAGCATGGAAATGTGTGGTAGTAAGTACTCTTCTTCTTATCTTCTGAGACAGTTGTAATCCTTTTGTAATTACACTTGCAAGTTCTTGCAGAATTTATCGATGATTCATATGCAAAAGAAGGCGCTTATACTTTTCAAGAGACTATGGGCTGAGGTTTACATGACCTGGTGTTATTTGTTGCGACCATTGTTTCACTATTTAGTTAATAATAGTAACTTCAACGGTAATATAACTCGAGCTAATAAAAATGAATAAATTGTTACTCAGAATTTACATAATATTTCTTTTAAAAGAAAAAAAAAAGAAAAAATTGTAGAAATCAAAGATAAGACTGAGAGGTACATTTACCATCAGTGCAATTCTCAAAACTAAATGTGTAAAGAAACAAAAGAATTTTTGAAGAGTGGGAGATGAAATGGAGTTTCTCTCTCATTTTGAAATTTTACAACACTATTTTAAAACCCTAATACGTGGCATGTTCGTTAGTCTGAAACTTAGTTAAGTGCTGTTTTAAAATGGAATTCACATGAATGATGCAGAAGCAGTTAGAATATTAAAAATATATATTACGATATTCATTTGTTATAAAGGAAATAGATTGTTCATTATATAAGTTTTCAATCAGTGTAATTTATTTCTTAACCAATTTCAACTTCTAGAAACATTTTTACGTTGCCTTGGATTCATTGCAGTAGTACTAAAGTGATTTGTGATATGATCCTAAAAAATGCATCAGTTATATTTTTTAAGTTTTTTTAAAAAAACAGTTTATATCCTTCGGTGACGTAAATGTAGATAAATATTACGTCTGTTATCATTTGTCTTCTGAAATTTTTATTTATGGTCGTATTATTTTTATGAAAAACACAGTTGATGATTTTAACTAACCTCCAACCGTATATGCTAAACTTTGTAGCTACAGAACAACTTATCTAAATAGTCTTAAAGGTGAAAATTCGTAATTATTCAATGTTTTAGGTAAATTACAGGGAAAATGAAACAAAATTTTTTTTTCGAGTCTGTATTAGGTATATAAATATTTTAAAAAAGTCAATGACATCACAAGGAAGGGATCCTAAGAACTGTTTCTATTGGTGAGTTGCTACTACACAGCACACCATTGATGATGAGAGCTTCTTTTGCAAAACACACTGCTTCTCCTCATATTCCAACTAGGAGCACAAAACTCGAAGGAGTTACCTCGAGAGTTCCTGGTGGTCAGATGATGTTTGCGCGGCGTGTAACCATGGTGGTTTCAACACGTGTGCATACACAGTTTCCACTAAGGAACAAGTGTAGGGTTCTTGCACAAGCGGAACTGTGGGGGAGTTGAGCAAGCAAACTGCGGAAAAAAAGAAAGCAGAATCTGCTATAACATTGGCTAAGAGTCCAAGTACGGCAAAAGCTTGGTTGGATCAACATGTTGTTGAAATCTAATAGCACTCGACATTTTTCTCAGGATAGGGAGGACATTGTATCATTTCGTTGATCATGACGTATTTATTAAAACGGCGTACGACACATTGTTCGTACTGCTCAGTGGCAGTAAGTCTTGTGAGAGATGACAAAACACTGCTCCGTACACTCGTCATGCAGATCGTGCTGAGTTATGTGACAAAGATAATTCAAGTGTGTGTTTAATGTAACAAGGACAATTGAGGGCTATGGGAGATAACTGTCATACTTTCTTAAGTTATAAACCCAGTAGCTCATTCTCCCGGCATTGACAGGTGTTCTTCATTTATTACACACAACATATTAAGAATTTTTCTAATTTGTTATATGACCTGTCCTTCTGTTATCATTCAAAATAAAAATTCACTCCACGAAGAAAACACACAAAATACATACAGTTTCTAAAACTCTCATTTGAATGTATTTGTACATAATTATGTGTGGACTGAATCGCGTATCGTTATGGCCAATAAATTCTTTGGTTACAATACATTTTCAGGTCACATGAATGATAGCAATGTTCATCATAGCTCATGTTCAATTCTACTTCCATTGTTATGTCGTGTAGTTTATACGTTCTGTGGATTGACCGACTTCCGACTGGCGCTGCACTACTGATTTCTAGCGGACACGTCTGGAAGCTTGTAGTCACCAGTTACGCATATACAGGAAGGCCACCAAGTTTTTTTGTTTTTTTCACATATACTGGAAAGCGACAAAGTTTGTATTGTTTTTAAGTCTTGTGTCATCCATATCAACCATACTTTGCCCGTTACTTGCGACATTCTTAAGAAGAATCCTTAAAAATTTTAGAACAATTCATCACGTACTTTTCTTGATTTTGGTACCTCAGACTTTCCACATAGTTCGCTTCTATTACTTTATACTCCTTTCTATACTTTCACAATTTTCATTTCTTTTTTCATTTTAAAATACTTGCGAAAATCTCTCGCTAATCTTATAGAGCATGAAATTTGCTAGAACTTGACTGAATTTGTTTGTTAGAATTTAAAATGTCGTATTTGGGTCCTATAATAAAATAGCTCATTCCAATAAAAAACATTTAGACGTATTATACATAGGAAGCAATGGAAAACATTAATTCATTAAAGATGAACTTGATCACTTATTAAACAATAATTGAACGTAAAATACGAATGGATGTGGTAATGTTGCTTCCTACACTCTGTCATTGTCTGACTCGTGTTACACTTCATATCTGAAAAATTGTGATCATAGTGATGCATATCACACAGACCAGGCACGATCGAAAAGACCTTCGTAAATATCAGTGCATATATTAACAAATATGAAGGTTAATTAAAATTATTTTACCCGGCTAACGTTAGGGAGTCTGCCCTCTAACATGATTCACCAATAATCGAGGTAGAAGAAGGAAAGGAGGACAGAAATGTACAGAATTATTTGCCAGTTTGTATTGAATTCGGAAATACTTTGATGATTCAGTCAAAATAAAATAAAAACAATAACTGTCTGATATTTTGGATATATTCTCACCTGCTTCAGGGTTTGTAAATATTGCCGTATTTACAAACTCCAACATAATGAAGTTGGTGAATGTGGGCTCATGTAGATGTTAAATTTAGTTTATAACAAGCCCATAAGATGTTGGAATATAATCGAAATGAATTAACTTATTGTGGTCAAATCCTCAAGATTTTTCCGAACCCGAGGAAAAGGTTTAGAACCTTTAACTTAATACTATGAGAGCGCGGAACATTTTCAACATGTGAAGATCGCCACGTTGCTAGTTTCCATTCTCCTTCATCTAAGATAATCGCAGCGTTTGGTGTGCATCGCGCACGTATGGTGTCGTCAATAAATTTAAAAAATATGTTTATTTTACCGATTTCATTATGTTTGTAATAGAGAGCACCTGAAGTGTGTAAAAACTTCCTAAAAAGTACTTTCGCAAAGATTTTGGGTGACGAATATAATTTCGATACGTAGATTAAATGCTTGTGTTTCCTTCGAAGATATCTTAAAATAGTAAGCAGCGTTGCGGTTTGTGTACGTGGTTATGATGTTTCTTGTATTCTACCTTCATCGTCTCTCTTAAACGTACATACATTAAACGTACATTTTTCTCAAACTATTCCCACGTAGATATTTCGAATCACAACTACGTCGAAAAACAAAGTCGTGAAGACGTTGCCAATGGGAACGCATGTAACGTCAATTCAACGTCGGAGAAAGACGTCTTCACGACGTCGTAAAAAAACGCTTATACGACGCCAAAACAACGTCGTCACACGTTTTGAAAATGTTGAATGATTATTTTCATTACAACTTTTATCGATATTATCCATCGTCTTTACCTTGTTCATATTCCATGACTTGTGACTCACATTCTTATTAGAACGTTTTTTAACAATCTACGTCTTACAAAGTCCGAATACGGCTTGGTAAGAACCAGAGTCCTTTCCATTCCAAAGCGAGCACGCTAGTACTGAACTACTGCAACTTAGTGATAAGAGCTAAGTTTTTATCCTCTTGTTTACTATTGGTACCATGAATAGTAAACAAGTAAAATAGTAATATCCGTAAGCAAGAAAAAGATGGGATGTTCTCGGCAAAATTAATTCTTGGCGAAAAATGCACCAAAGTAGAATTCCAACTTCCACTACCAGATGGCAGTAAAAGACGAAACGTCGAAATAGCGAATGTGGTTCCGACCATCGAAAGATGAATGGGTGACAATTAACGGGAGCGGAGATCCATGCGCTATAATAATAATAATAATAATAATTATTATTATTATTATTATTATTATTATTATACCTGAGTCATCTCAACATCGTATAACGGAGTCATCTCATCGTCGATCTTCAACTCGATTTCGACGTCGAAACAACGTAGTTTATTATCGTCGTCTCGACGTCACATAACAATGTTTTATCGACTTCAAATTCCCAGAACTACGACGCCGGGACGGCGTCGTTCATACGACGTCGTCCTTCGACTCGATATCGACGTCAAAATATGTCGAAAGTCAGCTCAACGTCGGCGATTTATGCGTGGGTTAATTTCTTTCAGGTTTCATTTGTGTGTACGATAACGCTGAGTTCAATCGAGATTCTGCAGTTCCATTGGTATCAACTGACCAAAATAGTGATCCTACCTATTGCAACGTTTTTATAGATAAAATTTATAAGTAAACGCTAATAAATATGTATAAGAAAATTGTTCAAATAATTCTTTATTAAAGTCTTATTTTAGCTACAGATTTTTTTCCACTGTCCTGGCGTATCTCTTTCCCTAATGGATTAATTAACGAATATATTTTGTCTTATCAATTTTTGCCATTATTTACACGACGAAGCTTTCAATGTGTTCTTTTGAACAATGTGATTGGGAAAAAACTGAATATTATAGTATAATTATAGTTTCGTATTTTAATAGTGAACGGTGAGACATTTTCATAACAGTCGTGAAGTGTACTCCATCGCAACTGAAGAAATTTCACGTCTATATTGTTCGTCATTCCTTCACGCGAATCTGCACCAATTCAGTATTCCACACCTTCCACAAACGATTCTCTCACTTATCGAGCAATTCGTGGGGATTTGCAAGAAGGCTGCAACCCTTCCTTTCATGCGAAACGAGCTTTGGCACGAGTGAGCCATCTCCTCGCATCGGGTAACCGCGACGGGGCAGCAAACAGCCACTTCGACGGGAAGAGGGTTGAGCGGCGGGGATGCAAGGAAGAGGGGAAGCTGGCAATTAGTGAGCATGGAAAGGGCGTCGCCGGGGTCGTAGCCAAGTCTTCGCCGCAGCCGCTGTCGACTCGCACCCCCACCGCGGCATCGAAAGACATCCCCTTGCCGGACCACAGGCTTTGAATTGGCGGGCGACCAGTGGCAGCGGAATTGTGATGGTAGTGACGCATTGGACACTATCTCCTCAATGCCGTGTTATAAATTATCGTTTCTTTCGTTCTCGACGTTTTTAATTAAAGCAGCACATGTTGGTGGACTTAATAGAAATCGATCCATAAGGTTGAAATAAGAGGTGATGTGTTGGAAATTGATGTTAATGGATATACGAAGTATATCTTGCAGTGGTTTTTGTGGCGTCATTTGTATGACAATTGTCAAATTTATTCAAGGATGCATTCTTTTTGATTGAGTGCTTGCATGATATTGCTAACTTTTTACGTATACTGATTAAATGAACAGCAATGTCATATTTTGTCATGAGAATTAAGTTAATATATCCTATTCGGAATCAACGTTATACAGATACGGTTATACAAATGGGAGGAAAGAGGACGTAGTTCTTTGCCATTTCTGTCTAATTATACGAAACTGCTTGTAAATTATTAAAAGATTGAAAACAACCAGGATTATATTTCTTCTTTATCTTATAGACTATTAGGAACAGTATTTATTCTCAAGTTTCATGAAAGAAACCTTAACAAACCATCATCCTTATGACTGCGCATTTTTGTTCAAATTGGATGATTCCATTTAACACCCATTTTCATATTATGTATTTTTATTTTATTGGTTTAATTTGTAAATTAGAAATTTGTGGCTGGATATAAATAAGTGTAAGATATTCTGTACCTAAGTAAATTATTTCCATTTGTTACAAGCGCATCGTTGATTCCTCTAATGAACTACTTTAAGTCCATCGTATGAAACATTAAATTATGATTTGGAACGATTTTGCAGATTATCTTTGTAAGTTAATCCAAATTCCTTTCTTCCATGTTTTTCTTCTGATACATTAATGAGTTGATGTGACAGGTTAAAATGACATAACAAAGTTTAATAAATTGTTGAGATTAAAAAAATACACACTTTTTATATGAGTGTTCTTTTTCAAAGGTTTGACGTCGTTGATTGAGTTATTTCCTTAAATAAGGTGTAGGGAATGTTTTTACTGTATAGTCTAACTACTAGTGTATAAGAAATAAACTTAATTACAATAGGGGTAACGGAAACATAATCATACAAAAAATATGTTAACTCGTATAAATATACCGTGAATGAAACGAACTCGACAATCGAGAACTACTAAAACAATGTAGGGTGCATGCTTGTTTATTTATACATATTATTCATCTAAACTTCTACAACAGCCTTTTCTTTTGTAAGTATTTACGAGATTTTTTGTGTTTAATATGGAGAGAAGGGAATCGAAAGGCCTCAGAGGAAGCAAAGCTGAGCACGAACAAGTCGATTTAGCTTTACCAAATGAAAAGCTCCTAGATTTGTGCAAAGACTTAGATTTGGGAGATAATGCTCTCAAGAAGGTATGTGATGTCTTCCAAAGAGATATCCTGTATGCTTTGGACGAGGAAGTTATGGATAAATCCACAATGGAATGCACATACACATTCATTCGTGATCTTCCTACCGGCGTGGAAACTGGCAAGTTTCTTGGATTGAATCTCACTAACACTTCCTTCAAGATCGTTGTTGTACACTTGACGAAAAAAGAATTCGACGTACGTACAAAAACACATGACATTCCAGAAAAGATGAGAACAGACGATGCAGTTGAGTTGATGGACCACATTGCTTCGCACCTATACGCTTTTCTCAACAAGTACAGAATTCATGATGAATATCTCCCTCTAGCGTTTACGTTCAGTATACCTTACGAGCAGAGAACCTTAGTTGATGGACACTTGATGGAGTTCAACGGAGAACTTGAGTGTGATGGGATGAGGACCCGTGATGTGGCCGAGTTGCTACAAATGGCGATAGATAGAATCGAAGCCCACGTCACCGTTGTCGCAATAATCACTGACGTCACTGGCATGCTGTTATCATGCGCATGGGAGAGAGGTAATGCTCGCGCTGCCATCAAAATGGGGGAATCGTTCGAGTGTTGTTTCGTGGAAAGGGTCGACGAAATCCCCAAATTCAAAGAGAAAAGATCCGAAGAATTGAAGTTAGGATTAGACAAACCTTACATGGTTATGTACATCAATTGTGGGCAATTTGGAAAAATTCAAGATAAGAGTAAGATTGACTTTGTTCGCACTTCTTGGGACAAAGAAATAGACAAGGAATCGGATAACCCTTGCGAGATGGCTTTCGAAAAAATGGTTTGTACTCCTTATCTCGGTGAGATCATACGCAAAATATTACTTGTAGCTATAAGTAATGGAATTATTTTCCAAGGTGAATCCAAGGATATACTTGAAGAACGATTGAAAAAACCGAATTCTTTTACTTTTGAATATCTTCTCGAAGTGGAAAGTGATCCACCCGGAAAATACACCTTGTCATGGCAAACATTGTCAAAACTTGGATGTAAAGCGCCTACGAGGCAAGATTCCATTGATTTGCGGTTTGTGTGTTACTCTGTGCTTCAGCGTGCATGCCGCTTGATGGCTGCGGTGGGAGCGGGTGTGTTGAATCACATGGGCTTCAGTGACGTCACTGTAGCTGTTGATGGTCGGATGTATCACGACATACCGGGATTCGCAGCGCATTTCTCCAAGAAGTTGCGGATGCTTGCGTCTCCATTTATTTACTCTCGGTGTTTCGTCCCGATGGATGGCGTAGGTATAGGAGCAGCAATGACAGCTGCCGTGTTGCAGTTGCCGAAGGATGAAAAGAAGGACGAAAGACCGTCATCATTGTTAGCAGATAAAGCGGATAAATTGAAAGTACCCGTTTGTGACGGGATTTGTTGAAGTGCAGAAGATGGATTTGCAATATTTTTATATATATGTTATTACTTTTTTATCAGAGACATAACTCTGTCCCAATATTTATTATCCTCGGCGTGTGCAAGAGAATATGGAATTGTTCGGATTTTTCATTTAAATTAAAACAATAAGTAGAGAGATTGTTTTTAATATTGAAAAACTACTATCATTGCTTTACTCAAAAGGCTTTTCTACCAAGGATTGAGGATCACTCCAAATGTAAATTGATAGTAATAATACTAACGTCTCCATTAGGCGCACGTTTCTAGTAAGTAAGACCCTAATACATGGGACATATATCTCTAGTATGTCCTGACACGACTGTATGAAGTTCCACGATGTTACTAATTTTGTCATACGAGACACTATAACGCCACTATTGTTCACCGAAGCAATCTTGTTAACTTATGATATATTAATTCATTTTGACAGTATTCGATATCTGATCGAGAGCCCTAAGACAGAGGCGCTGAAAAGATTTAACGTTTCAGCAAACTCCTAACATTAAAAATAGTTCGGCACATGATCGGTACATGCTAAATTAACATAATACCAACAAATTTGTCTTAAATAATACACAAAAAAAGTTACTTCAGAAGTACGAAATATTATGAAACTACAAACTATTCGGAAAGTATTGTTTATAAATCGTAACTATTAAATAACACTAAATTCGAGACTTATTCCGTCCCTAGACAAGAACCTAGCGAGTCTGTATAAAAATCCACCTCTACCCGAAGGAAAACTGAAGAATAACTCGGGCGAGGAGGGGGCTACAGAATTTATGTACACAACCGTGCCAAGGTTGAGTACATATAAAACTAAATTTATATGAATAATAAGACACAATACATGCAAGCAGGAAAATAGTTTTGAAATTGTTATCAGTTTTTTGAAAGTACTACAGCAATGGTGTGATAAAGTACAAGACGACTTTACCTTTCATTAGAATCAAAAAATTCTTTTACTTTGTAGAAACACTGTTACAAAAAATTGGTTTTAACCGCGGATTTGAAGAGATTCAATTTAATAAAGTCTTTTATGTTTTTCGATAGGGAGTTATATATATTGACTCTCGAACGATATGACCCATCTTGGCAAAGAGCGGTTGAGACTCTAGATTGAAGATGAATATTATTGTCATTGCGAGTATTGTGTTCGTGAACATGTGATGCAAGGGTGGCGCTTTAGTAATTTGGTCTTAACAAACACAACCGTTTCATAAATATAAATGCAGGGAAATGCTAAAATATTTAATTCCTTAAATAAAGATGTACAAGAGTTTCGAGGGTGAGATATACAAATTATCCGAACAATCCTCGTTTGAATTCTGAAAGTTTGGATGCTCTGACCGGAATTGCCTAAGATGATAATGCCGTATCGTAAATGGGAGTATTTTTGAACACTTCACTTTCATGCGTTTAAAATCATCCAATCGTCTAAGTTTCAATTTATTAAAAAATAATTAAAAACAGTAAATCGAAACCTTTGTAATTGAAGTTTTTTATCGTCCCTTGAGTTTCGAATGAGCGCGGTTACAATGGATCTAAAAGCTATGGAAAGAAGAGTTGAAGGAGAGGGCGAGGTGATGGTATAAATCAGGTGCGTGGTGGTGCTGCGTCAGCGCTAAGAAACTGCGATAAGACGACACAGTCCAGGCGCCTAAGCTACGTCCTCAGCACGCCTGCTTAGTGTTAACCTAACCTCCCGTCGCGTCGCTTAGTTTCCTTTGCATTGAATGAATCAAGAAAACTGGACCTCACTCATTCACAAACATGCTAGGTATCGGTTCTCCACTTCTACAGGATTAGAGAGCCATACCCTTGACTGATATCCAAGGTTTAATTTATCACAGAGCTTACGTATCTGAAAATAGAATTGGTAGATTATAAAGACGAATGGAATCTTTCAATATATGTTTATATTTTTTGTTTCAATATATCTCATGCAGCTATATTCAGACCAGTGTTGTTGTATAATAATAACCTCGTGTGACATAATAGGGTATGTGAAGGCAATCCAATCAACAATTTTTGAAAGAGAATAAATAAAATATTGTATCTGTATTGGTCTGTCTTTGTACTCCAGACTTAGCTGTTGCGTAGAAAACCGTATGTTTCTACGTTTGCAACTGAATACTCTAAAAGCAGAAGACATAGAGACAGGCATATGAAAATATCGAGACGAGAAGAGAAGGAAAGATTAATAAAAAAAATTAGTAATATATTAATTTTATATACAATCAACTGCTGAAGATGAAAGAAATAGTGATGGAAACTTTTTGAGTGCAAATAAAATATACATCTACATAAAACGTCGGGTATAAGATTAAAACATTATTATGATAAACGAAAAAATAGTCAAAGATATCAAATTATTATATTCTTTGAAAGGAGTGTATGTTCATGTAAATATTTTCCTTGAGAACTTTATAAAAATGAGAATACTGCGTATGAAAAGGAATTTTCAAGTAAATCATATACCGTGGTCTGCACAAATTGACATGGTCTACTTGAATAGGTAACTCTGGTTTCGAACAGATTATCTGCTAACCATATTATATACATTAGAAAGGGAAAGAAGTTTTGCAGAGGATGTTCGGGGATCACGGTCGTCTATTCTTAATTCAATACAAGTCCATACGAACTATCATTTATTCTGTGAAGAGCATAATTTGAGTGTATGGTTAAGTAACCAGAATTTGCTATTTTCGTGTCCGCAAACAAAATGTGTTTGATTGTGGGCTCGATATACTTATATTCTTTAGTGCACGAAGAACGCTTGAGTCTTTTAAAATGAAAATCAGAAGTTTTTATTCGAAATAAGCAAGAACCATCATGTACAAAAGAAGAAGGAAATTGCCTTGAATTGTCAAAGTAATATACATTTTTGAATCTGAGAAATTTCTAAATGCATTTGTAGTATTGATAAATAAAGGAGAATCTCAATCACATGAAATAACACCCCCCCCCCCAAAAAAACAACAACATTCTATCAATTTTCTCAAAGTCATCCTATTACCAAACCCCTGAACAACTACAACACCTAAACCAACACGCAAGAGAATCTCCCATCGGTGAATCTTGAGTCTAAAGCGTCTGTAAGCCAACTACTAGTCGCGAATGCTTCGTGCTGCAACAGCCGTCGACTCCGCTTCGCCTTAACAGAATCTTAGCACCCCCGTCCCCATCCTCTGACGGGTCGCTTGCTTGCAGCAGATAAACCGTCGCCATTGTGTCCTCCCAACCCCTTCCACCCCCTGGAAGGGTTAGCGACGCAGGATGAGCTCGGCGACAATTGCTTTGTTTTAAAACAGTGCTGTGCGCCTAATGCTTTACATTGTAAGGTTAATGTCCCCAAGAGTTGCGCGTCGCGGGCGGTTGGGACCACGTTGGGTGGCAACGTGCGGGGACCCGTGGGGTTGGGGGTTAAGGGGGCAGCGCGCGAGGGGGGAAGGCGAGTCTTGAGATAGCGCTCTTGCAGCCGTAGCGGCTTCATTAGGCCTCGCTCCCATATATCGTCGCTGAAATATGGCGCCTATTCATTTGCAGCCGCTGTTACAGCCGTGTCTTAACATGGATTACAAGACTCGGCGACTTACAAATTATATGCCGCTGAATGTGGCGGTGGTGGTGGAGGTGGTGGTGGTGGAAGGAAGCCTGATGGCGGGGGAGGGAGTGTAGGCGGGGAGGAATGAGAGGGAAGGCAAGCCGCGAGGCATGCAGAGGCGGTCGCGCTAGACACCTCGATACATCTCCGTTCAGGTGACGTTCGCCGCTCTATTTATCCTGAGCTTAGGCACACAGCCGTGCGTCACACGGAAGAGACCGTACGGGACCCGCGCTGCGGGTAGCTGGCTGCAATGGAGGCAATGACACTGAAAGACGCTGTTCATGGACGAAAGTGATGGATCATTTAGATTTTCCCTCCGTTCATGACTCGCATTATCAAGGATATCGCGTACGACTAATGCTTACACTTTTCTCTCATGTTTGTCAAATTTTTTCATAATACAATACAATACATTTTATCTTTATATAGTCCTTCAGATTTCAGAATACTTATATAGTAATGCTCATTGAACTTCCATGTTAATAATTAAAGTCATTTCCGCGATACAATTTATAACCTTTATTCTAGTACCATTTCCTTAAAGAATCATTTCCTCCTCTGCAAAAGCTAAATATATGCCACGCAATATAGGTTTTCATGTTTTAAACCAAAGTATTTGGGAAAGGATAACTAGACCACTTATGACTTATCTTGTCATCAAGGGGACAGGGGTGCGTGGAAAACTAACTTTGTCCCCGGGAGATGGAAAACGTAGTTATTCCTCTGGTAATGAACCTCATTTCGTATCCTTAGGGTTTCTCTGGCCAGTCCCCAGATTTATAGGATCGCAAGAACATGTTAAGTCAAGGAATTATTTACATTGAATTACTCTGGAGTCTAAAAAGTTAATATTCTTCGTAAAGAGAATAAAAAATTAATTTCAAAAAGTTAGTGACGACGGGGTGAGACAAGTGCGAAATTCAAACGTACACTGATGCGTCTGTACCATCCAGAGTCAAAGAACTAAGAGAATGATCAAGAGCAGTGCTATTTCAAAGAATTTCACAATGTTCTCTGATATATTTTCATGCACAATAAAGTGAGGATTACATGGTCGTAAACTAAGTGCTTGTGACAGTTTATAACAATATCAGAAATAGTGAATCGAGATTGTCCCACATATTTAATGATCGATAAACAAAACATTGAGTTGAACGGAAATTTGTTTTTGCTAAATAATAGTTCCAATAACATACAAATTAGGTTCGGTCTACCTCTCGTGACGCTGGTTCTAACCCTGTCCGATCCAAGTAGAATTCGCGATGGTGGATGAAGGGGGGATTTCTCGGTGTACTACCGTTTCCCCTGCTTTTCATTCCACCACAACATTCACTCATCATCATTCGCCTTCATGTCATTCATTCATCACCCGCCTCAGAGAGATGCGTCAGGAAGGCCATACTGTACCTTTGTAATTCCCTTGCAAAATCAGAAAAGGCGTCATTCCATCCTCCTCCTCCGACCCCTTCAAGACCAGGGAAAAGGAGTTAAGGAAGCGCGAAGGAATATATAAATTAGAGAATTTGATGCCACACGTTGCCTTTTACAAAGGAATCTACAAATATTATGATATTTTTTAATGTTAGCAGAGGAAGCAATGAGATAAAATTTACACGGTATTTCCTGAAGGATTGACTTAACATATGGGTGGAGTAGAACAACTTGGGGGATGTAAATCATTATTTGGTTCCAAGCGACTTACCAAAATTACCATTATATCCCTTGATTTGATTATTACTATCTGATCATGTCAATAAAATGATCCCCCGCATCTACAGATTTTTACGACAGCCCCACAATTATGAAGCTAAATTAGTTACTTTTTTTTGTATTGTTTGTGACAAATAAGGAAACACAGTAAAGATACTATTATTTTCCATTATAATGTATTCCGTAACTGTACTTCATTTTCAAAAGAAAAAAGCAAGAGCAAACATTCAAACAGAATGCCAACTAAAACACGCCACATAATTTCCTTCAGATCCACTAAAATAAGAGAAAGATAACGACGGCTCTCTTTTCTCCCTTTCCTAGAAATCCGATGCTTAAACATTCTATCCCTTTTGTTAATTGAATCAAGTTTCATCGCAAAAGAAAATAAGAACTGGCTGATCGAACTCCCTTGCCCCTTCTCCGCGAAAAACAAAGTTCTTTTATGCCTTTCTCTCATTAATTCCGGACTCCGATACGTCTCCCTTAGAGCCCAAGGGCTTAATTCCATTGCGGATTAGCGCAGACCTGACAGCATCAGATATTCTATATACAGCTTGCAAACAAGAAACGACGTTCTCAGCAAAAATTCGCCCCCTGAGAGAGAACAAGGAGCGGTGTATTCCGCCCTCCGTTTGACGACGTCACCCTCCATCCCTGGCCGTCTGAAACCTCGGGCGCCTGTGTACAGTGGGCCAGTATCCAGAAACGCTGGTCACCAGGGTTCGTTGGTACAGTGGAGCGTCTATTATCCACACGTTCAATTATCCCAACTGGCAGCATGGGAAAGAAAAGTAACGATAGCAATCGCTACAATGTCGATGTTGCTAACCTCAGAAACGTTTCTCATTTGTATTCTTCAATATTAACTGGATCAGGTATGCAGTCAACATGACTCAGTGCTAGTAGAACGCAGGTAAAGCGCTGAGATGCTGGCTGGTTGGCAGTGTTTCGATCTCCGGAGGGGATTTTTAATCACTCCTCAACAACCAGACTCCCAGGCCTACTCAGACTGCTTTATGAGTACCAGCTCTATCCTGAGTCAAACCAGCTGTTGCGAGATGCTGGCTACATATCCTTCTGCTAGTGCGGAGACCTGGTAATAGTGAAGCTTTACCATCCTTAAATCCCTTGGGCACCCATCTTCGGGTCCTATTGTGGAACAGTTTGATTGGACTTGACCACATTGGGGATGGCCACAGATATGCGTCGCAGACATTTTACCCGCGCGGGCATTAAATGGACATGCTAAGGGCAACTTTTATCAGCCATCTCGCTGAGGAAGGGATGATCGGACGCACGTTGGAGGGTGACAGTCAGCTTCTTATATCCTTCTTACTGCAATCACAACCGTGCTGATGTTTCGAGTTCGATTATGTCGGAGATGCGCGAATATTGAGAAAATTCGCAAAGAAAGGCATTTATTGCATATACTGCTCTGTTCCAAAGTTAGAACGCCTGTTTTATATCCTAGCGGTATGGAGAGTGGGAGAGCTCGAGTAACTACTTCTCAAGTCCTTGTATGCTTCACACAGTTGCCCGCTGTTGCCCGTGTACCTCTGTGCTACGCGATATGCAAATAGACAAAGTTGCTTTTTGTGCAAACGTGGTTTGTTGTATTTTATTTCTTTGTTTTAAGTAATTTTTGATTATGCGAATTTTGTATTGCCTAAATCCTGAAAAACATTAGTTTGGATAATTTCTCCTGAGTAAACAAAATGTACGGGTAATCAAACATCTTACTACGTCACCGTGAAGATAATTGATGAACATTAGTTTGTTTCGTAGTTTGAGTAAGATTTCGATTAGCTCTACGTATGTATGTATCTCGTTTCGGCCAGCTAAGAATCACGAATGACGAGTGTCAGTAGGGATCAATTTTTGTGTGAGTTTACTCACTAGACTCATCGCGAATTTTACCGAGATCGGAGGAACAGCGTCTAGATAAGATCCAGATTGTTGAATCCGACTTGTTAGTCTCAGAGGGCGATTGTTAGCGGCAGAGGGTGAACTTTCCATACATCACAGCTAGTTAAACTGAGACATGGAAATGAAAAGCTACAAATTGTATCTTGCATCACCTGGGAATTAAACCTGGGATGACTTGGTGACGAGCGATCACGTTGACACTGTAGCCACGGAGGGAACTGGATTAGCTCTATGTTTATATCACATTTATCGTTGTTTTGCGAGAAATATACTTGTGTACATAGAAGATAGTATCTGCTTCCCTGTGATGTTACGGCCTTACATGCCCAACTTGTATGTTTCCTAACCTTTCTGGCTACGGTTTGAAAAATAAAATTTATTAGCATGTTTTATTAGTATTTTTGTAGTAGCTGATGTATACTACTATAACAAAACTACTGAACTATTATACTATTTTACTTATTTATTGAATCATTTTACTTAATAAGATTCTCATTTTTATTTTTATGGTGACTACAAAGTAATGGAAAAATTATTATGCATTAACTAATTTTTTACTTCCTGATGATTCCAGTTCTCAAAATCAAGTATCTTAGGTTTCGAATCTTATTTTAGTTTTGAACAATAAACATTCCCTGCATAATGATATTAGTGCTTGGGGAACGGCACTTTGAACGTGATTAATACGTTCAGGTGCAAATATACAATCTCTTCTGACACGTGTTCTTGCTCTGTGACCTTCATATTCACCAACAAACTGATTAATGTACCATAAGTATATTCAAATAACCGAATTTTTTGATAATACGGAAGACAAAAAAGGTGGAGTCGACTGGAGTTTACTGCGTTGCCTAAACGAATATTTTAGAAGATGAGAAGAGCACTCGCAACGCCGTAAGTTAGAGATACGTATTACTTATAATACTTTGACCAACGTTGCGGAAACATGTTGAAACATGAAATTGGTCAAACGTATTGAAACATGAATCAAAATCTTGGGTTATTTTACAGGATTCATGTCCCATATTTATGTAATTTGAATGGGAATTTTGTGTTGTAGAACATGATAGAGTATTTGAGAACCAGGTTTTCGATGGAGGTACGTGGCAGTGGTGAATACAACCTAAACTATATAAAATCATTGAATATTGCAATTGGACAAATAAACACGTTTGCGGTTCTCCAAGATTTGATGACATATCGATGGGGAGGTTACAATAGACACTTAGACTTTCTTTTTCCTACCGTGACCAACTCTTGGGGATCTTGAACCACTGTGCAGCGCGGCGTCCACCACCGTCGTTGCAGAAAAGTACGCCAAAGAGGATGCAAATGCACGAGAACACTGTTGCGCAAGCAAGTCGGAAAGGCCTCTCCTTTGTGTAAACACAGCTAGAATGAGTAAAATATACCTACCTTCACGATGTAGCAGAACCTGCTCGTTACCCCTCAAGGATTCTGTATTGTGCAAAGAATTCCTTTTTTTTCTGGGTGTGTTTCACTGAGGTTTTGTATAAAATATAAAAGGCAGTTCTAAGCCGTGCGTTTTCTAAATGTAATGTAAGTAATGGCTTTACACTATTGTTTCTGTTCTATTTTCAGAGTGAAACAAAGAGGAATTCTTACTTTATATTTGTGAATAAGACACGAAAAAAAGATGAATTTGCAAAAGCTATGCCTAAAAGTATGATTCTAAGTTCTACCTACCTGCCCATGGCTAATTTGGTGATTCGTGTACAGCTCAATATTTCAAATAATATACCCATGATAGAGACGATTTCCAAATGAACTTTTTAAAATCTTTTTTATATTATTTTTCTGTTATTTTAGAATAAGCTCAAATTATGCTCATTAATACTTGTTTCCAAATTCATGGTTGCCATTTGATGCCGCGTCATTGAATTAAAAAAATAACGTTTCGTCTACCGTACTCCAAGCCATTTCTGAGTGATTTCGGTCTCATCTTCCGATCTAATCACTTTTGAACACGTGTGCGGCATGATAGACAAATCGTTGTTCCAAATCAATCACGAAGTACCAACCGGACAACCATGAATTACGTTAAGTAGTCTTAGGAATCAAATCTGGACTCAACAATATTTATCCTAGATTATAGAAAATTTATGAGTTTCTAGAATTAAATCTAAAAACGTTCTTAGCTACCACCAAATTAAGGACAAGGAGTATTTTATATTGTTTGGCTATTATTAAAAATAAAGTATCCAATTAATATAAAATCATGAGAAATTTTCCAATTATAAATATTTGTGAAATCTTTGCACGTAATTTTTACTCTCATTGTAGTTTATTAGTTCAATATTTCAATAGGATTTGCTATATATTTGTCCTTGTTTTCTTTGAATGGATGTTGCTTTTAATAGTTTAATAGGACTTTTAACAATTTTCAATAGTTCAGTTTCATTTGCTCTTTCTATTCTATAGTAATAGCAATTTATATTAGTATTTGCTGTTGAGAGAGGATATTATCTCATGGTACACTCTAAGTATTTACTCCGGGAACGCTACCTCCTCCAAGAATCTCTGGTATCTTCCAAAGAAGACTCCCATTGCGAAGGAGTAGTCTGGCAACTGGAAGGAAAGTGCTAGTGTCATCCGCAGAGTGCGGGAGAGGCTTCGGTGTAAAACGCCGTCTCCATCGCCTCGCAATAAGCAACGACACGTGTCGACCGTAGAGGTGGAGATGAGCGAGAAAAAGAGAGACTGGGATAAGCCAAAGACTGGACTCGGAGAGGAGTAACTTCGGGGAATGATGGTGTGTAAGATGATGCAGGAAGAGAGGAAGGATATAACGCGGAAGAGTCTCAGAGGAAAATGAATTGAGAGAGGGGAGTCGTATCTGAGTATGTCTTGGCCTGTGGGAGAATGAGGGAGCCGTGTAAATTGCTTCATCTGCGCTCGTTTCATCAGAATATTCGCGGAGCACCTCGAGCTTACCGCCGAACCGTTTTCATGCCTCTCAGGACTTACTTCATTCCCCCCTGAACAGTTTAATCGCTCGCTAAAGAAATGGTTTGAGTAAGATGGGGTAAGACCTCCAGAATTGTTGCGGTAAACACTACTATACAAATTGGCTTCGAACTGCTGGTGAGAGTCCCGCAGTGTTCTTTTCGAAGGCGACTCGTACACACCCATGTTTTTCTTTCACATTAGTTTGATGAATCTCATACAATGAAAAAATAAACAAGTATGTGAAAATACTATGTAACGAAGATCTAATTGAACTGGAAGTCTTTTCTCAAATCATTAATTAAAACTGATAACTCAAAGCGATTAATATTACTGTTTAATATTTCTTAGAAAATCAATAGATTGTACATAGAACACCTCTTACAACTCAATATGACAGACTATTTCGATTGTTACGAGTTCATTTGGGAATTCCTGCATTTAGGTGAGTTCTCGTGATCTTATTCCAAAATATATCAGTTTTTATGGGCTCTAATGACCTTTGATGTTGACGAGCCCTAAAGCCCCACGAAAAAAAAAAAAAATCTTATTCCAACAATAATGAAAATACTAGAATGCCATTATTTTATTTCAACTATCGTTCCTTTTATGTTGAACTTAAATTAAGACCCAAAGTATTAAGCTCAGATTCGAGTATTTGAGGAATATGCGAATATATGTTATATCGTTATGTTAAACGAAGTGTTGGTAATTTTTTTTCTAGGAACACCCACCGAAGTGAAATGAGGAGTAAGAAGTGAAGGCAGTTGATGAAGTCTGTAAAATATTCGCTTGGAACTGTTGTAAAATTTGAGTGCTGGTTTTGGAGAAGGGTGGTGAGGAGGGGTACGCTTCCTAAATTACCGCGCGGTAAGCCCGACCCATCGCTCTCGCGACCACTAAAAAATGTTGCCCGCTTCCTAGATTCGCTCACAAGATGCCGCCTCCTTATCCCGATTATGGCAGCGAGGGAGATTTCACGAATGAAAGGGTTCAAAGGGAAGAGCAAAAGGATGGAAAGCCTTCAACGTGGAGGAGAAATAGAAAGAAGAAACAGTTTCGGTGGTGCGATACCGGATACTAAAGAGACATGCGACAAGAAAACACGAATTACGAATAATTACTTTGATATCACGAAATGACTCAAAATTTGCTGATGACATATTAATGTTACATCTTACAGTAGATTATGAGAATAATCTCAAAACAAGAGTGTTGAGTTTGACATTTTATGAACCTTTTGCTTCTAAAAATGAAGTTATTGTTCTTACAAAAAGAGTGATATATATTTTCGGTACAATATGATACACTGAGCACCATCGTTAATAAATATAAAGTAGTTTAATGTGTGATTCAACGAGAATGCATTTATTCATTATATACATTAACATGTCGTGTCGTCTCTTTCGATAGAAATAGATAAATGAAAGGAGTAGTACAATACCGATGTAAGATTTCCTCATAAATGAATTGTAAACGATGTAAAAAATATACGCTCCTTTGTTTTCTTGTAAAAGTTATTACTTACTACATACTGCACGCTTATTATCATATATTTTAATTTTTCGTGTGAATAAAATATTTTCGGATGGAAACTGGTTCTCATGCAAACAATTTTTCGACCATAACTCAATTTATCAAATTGTTTATTGAATGCCTGAGTGTATGCTATATGTTTAAGGTCACTTACAAAGAGTTTATAAAAAATATGATTCCTGGCGAGAATAAGTAATCTAAATTTCCTCCAATAACTGAATGCTTCACCTGACGTCTCTTCCAAAAATCTTAGCTGTTGTATTCAGTGAGAAGAAACATTTTCCCCCGAGCAAACCATATCTATCTATATATATATATATATATATATATATATATATATATATATATATATATATATATATATATATATATTAATGTGACTTCTCTTTAATTAAGGTAAATATGAGATAGAAACTTGATTCCAATGATCATTATCACGCGTTACAATGAACGAGAAATTCGGTACATTTTCATTTTTCATGTAAATACAGTGTGAGTCACGCATAAAATTTATTTTACAGGAATAGCCTGGAGATGAAAAAGCTCCTTTCAATGCATAATAAAAGTATATATTACAAGTAGTGGTAAATTACTCTTCCCTAGCATAAAATTGTTATTATTTTTTCTCTTACATTAAAGTGTCGTGTTCTACTCCATTTTCGTTTCATATGATATATTTAAATGTTTCTGGGTTCGATGGGGAAGAGCTGTTTTTTCAATGTAGAAATTTTTAAGAATGATTTATTAAATAAAAAAATATTCATTCAAATATGATACTCTATCTGATAAAAAACGAAATTTTTGTTATGAACCGCGAAAGAAAAAAATGTATGAAAAAATGTGTAAATGATGCAGAATATAACGGTTTAAAAGCTGAAGTGGGTCAGAGATAGTATAGTGATACAAATACAAAATAACCGGGTAACCATATAGATATCATACATTTGAAGAAAAAAAGCTATAGAAATGAACGAAAGAAGTGTTGGGGTTAGTGATAATGAATGTCAGTCCCTTTATTCAGCTCAAAATATTTTTTTGCATATCGACAGACAGCGCATTTTGCGATATGAGAATATTGTAAGATTTTCGACAGCAATGAAATATTGCAACACATAAAATCACAGAATTAAATACGGAACCATAATTAGCGATGAAAACAATCAATAGAGTATGATTTTTTATATTGAAAACACATTTTACACTTAGATAATTGATATGAATTAAAATAAATGTTATAGGAATTACTTCATGATTATCTATAGGTATTGGTATTGCTTCCTTCTTCGCTAACCGAAGAAAGTGAATGGGAAAATTTGTATACTTATCAACATATCTGTGATGAAATTTAGTCCAGTGTATAATATCGTTATATCCCACTTGTTACTTGACATGGAAGCCTTTCCTGCGACACACATGACAAACATATCAACTCGATCCACCCCATCCCATCACACCAACTCATAGCGACATGTTCTCTTGTTCGTGCGTACAGGATGTAAGTCGCTGAGGATCGGGTAATAAACCGGAGTCCCCACGCAGGTGGCACGGCACCGGAATTCCGAGACGAGGTGAGGGGCAATAGCGTCGGGGGCGGGGCGCCAGGTGTAACGGGGGCGGGGCCAGACGGGGGCGGAGCTCCACGACCGCGCATTTGAATGCGCGAGTAAACAAACCCACCGCGCGCGTCTGATTAATCTCACGGCACGTCGCTCGGTCGCCGTCTACGCAGTCCCTGTTTCCTCCTTCATCGCCTTCACTCACGAGGTCGATTGGAGTTTACTCTGCGGGGATCTTACTCGTACACGAGATGAAATCATGTTAACCCACATTTGTAATACGTCTTTCGTAATCCGGGAGAAAAAGACTATAATGAGGCGAATATGACCAATGAGCATGAACAACACGAATTAAATTTTAACATTCGTTTATTTACATATAATTAATAATTTTATTATGAGGCGAAAATTATTAGTTATGGTTTATTTTTTTTCTATATCCAGCCTACGCGTATCTCTGTACGCTTGTCCCGACTTGACTTTTTCGAATTTTCTTCTGGAAATCTGATTAAATCTATACAATCATTTGCTTCTGAAGTCTATGTATTCTTGATCTCTATGAAATAATAGCTTTTTGTTCTCTAGTGATGAAATGCAGTTTTCAGCTGAATTTTCAATATTTTTTTACAATAAATTTATTATATTTTATATTTTCATGAATAATGTGTAGAGCAAGTAGTTTTCTATTATCCTCTTTAACAATTTATAGATCAATTGTGAAGTCATGTAGACTTCATTATCAAAATAAATTTAAGTAGAAATAAAAAAAGAACAAAAAATCTATTGGAAATACAAAATCGTTTTCCACGTGTTAAATATTCTTTTCACAATATTGCATTCGCAATATGACAATTTTGTATTACAAAGAGCATTTTCTTGCCTTGATAAAATTTAGAAATATATAGCATGAATATATATTACAAATATGAAGTAAAGATAACTAACAGTTCCTATGATAAAAAAGACACACGTTTTGTATTGTGATTAAGAAAAAGGTTTTTGAGACTAGTCAAGTAACCTCAGTAACTTTCTTTTACTCCCAAGATTTATAGGAACAGTAATTTGTAACTTAGAATTTTTTGTATATAGGTTAGTTAATTTTCGTTACTTACAGCTCTTGATTTGGATTCGATCTCTTAAAATTTATTTTTCAGCTGAAGAAAATAAGTGAGTCAGCGAATTAATTTGTATGTTTTGAATGAGTGATACGAGAATTTCAACATCTCTCTTCACTTAACACGCTGGGATGAATGATAGTGAATTTAACTATATAATATGTAATGTTATAAGTGAGAATGTTGTAAGTAATTGAATGTATCTATAACTCTAAAATCAAATATAGTATTACTCATATTGGGGCATTTGATAAAAACTGCTTTCTTTATCAATTGTTATAATGTTTTAAATTTCGGGGTTAGGTATAAATTTTAGTCTAAAACACTAGAAGAAGAGCAAATTATAAATCCAAGTGAAGACAACCAATTCGTTTTAATGAATATTATTATACTTGCTCGATAATTGAGGTCATCTAGGTTTTATTGTATTATAAGAATTCAATATTTTATTAATATGTTAAGAGGAAAAATAGGGGAATTACTTTGACTTAATAATTTCATTGAAATGGTTACCAATACTTCTCCGGTTCCACAATCCCTTGTGTATTGTGAGGTTACTTCGTAAATTCTTAGAATCTCAGTTTCCGTAAGTTTTCAAATTGTTTTTGGAGTTAACCTTCTTTACTAATGGAAATAGTAGTGCTTGAAGTAGATGATGGAAGGATAGCATACCGCTTGTTGCCATCTGCAAAGGTAGTACCTATTATGTTGCCCTTTTCAGAGGGTGTAACCATCGTTATCCAGTATCGTGTTGCTCTGCTGACGTCACTATTTGAGTCTCCACTTTTATGAAGGCAGATGTATTGAACTAAAAATTTAAGGCCCGTAGGCGATTTTTCTACTGTTTCAGCTGAACTGTTGCATAAAAACAGTAGAATTTATAGTGCTGCATAAAAAGATTCTTTAAATTTTCATGTTTGATGAACCTAAAAATTCACGACAATATCAAGTTTTTTATTCTTCTGCTTCACTTAAAAAAATTTATTATATAAAAAATTGCTTTCTTTCGATTTCCGATTTGATGGAGTATCGTTTATTATTGCCATCACAGCAGTATTGACAAGAATCTTTGCGCCCGTACAGGTTTATTCTCTATTAAGCATCTCTCAAACTTTCATTCACATAGTTTCATAATGAACACTTGTTACTCTTAAGACAGCAGTGCAAAGTCTATTTCTCAGACTCCGCTTTGTCCTCTCCCCTTGTTCTCCTCAGTCGACGACATCCCCATCCCCGCCATATCCTTAGTTTCTGGGAGGGCACCCCACATCTGCACCGTCGCAATGTTGAATGGGCGACGCCCCGACATCGTACACGGCGTTCGTTGAGAAATGGGCACGGTGCACAGATACACGGGCATACACAAACACACGCACGCGCTAGCGTCCACCCGCATCCTTATCCCCGCCCGCGCACTCGCCCTCAATGGAATTTCCTTCCAGCCCCGTTTTGTTTTTCTACACACACCTCCGACAGAGCAGCAAACCGGCCGTCAGACGGACTGACGGACAGACGGCGCCGTACGTGTTATGGTAATGCTTCTCTCCGCCTCGGTTGCTGCGTATGGTGGCGTCGTCCGCGCTCCCACCGCCGTCGCCTTCACCACCCACCGGGAGTGCCACCGGCGCGCCGCCGCCGGCCTAACGGGCAAAGAGTCGCAGTGGCAGCGGTGTTGTCCGCTTTTGAAAACAAAACTAAGATGCGACAAGGCAGTGTGGACGGGGGAATGTGGAATGAGACAGAGGTTGGTGGAGGAGGATTATGTAGACGCAATAGTACGACTGCTGCTGAAGGATGCTTTATGAATGGGAAATGTGGTATGCAGTTGTTTCGTAATGTGAGAAGGGTGGCTGTTGTAGAGTCTTCGTGAGAGTTTATCTCATTCATTTTTTATGAATAATTTTATTCCATTGGTCAAGATAGTACCACACATCAAAATTGAAAGTGGAACTGGGTCACAATTTACCGAACTAAAATTTAAGAAAAAGAGTATAAAAATATATTTCAAGTCAAACTATAATTTTTTAAAGGTACAGGAAATGCTGGAAAAGACAACACGCGTTGAAAGTCTAATGATTAGATACTGATCTTTTCCAATGCTTGACCTAAATAATTTTTAGCTTTTCCAGTTCGAGCATAAGTAAGCTGTAAAATATTTTTTTGAGGAAAATATAGGATAATTATTTTGTATGTACCATTTTATAGAAAACATAACTTTCTATTTTCTTCACACTTATTTTTTCTGCATACATAATTTGACCCCTTCATACTACATACCGATGTTAGGGTGTGTATTGTTAGTGTGTGTGGGTTAAGTGAAAAGAAGATTATAGGGTGACGAGCTTTGCGACGTATATCTTGTTTGAAGGACTGCGGTGGTAAACAGAAGTACTCGTCACAATGTTAGATTCCAGGGAGGGTGACGTTATGAAGTCGTTTTCTTTCTTCTGAAGCATGAAAAGTCAAATTTAACCAGATACGAATTAATTTTAAAACAGAAAATGATTCTAACAAACTACAGACTTCGAAAACATCAAATACAGAAAGTAATCATGATCTTTTCAAAGTTTAGCGAATGAAATCTTATTATTCATGGAATTTTCAAATTGCATTGTCAACCCGATACATTTTAAATTGACATATGTAAGGGCACACAGCTGTAAAATTAGATAAAAATGGTTATGACTGGGAGTATTATATTACCTGTGTAACGAGTAGCTGTCTATAATATTACGTACTCCAATATGATTATTCTTAGCCGCTGCAAGGGAACATTTGACTGCACTTTTCATGACGACAATCTCTTTTCTTGACGCTCAATATTTCCGAAGTTTCCTCAGAGAATCTAAATACAAGTATATGTCGGAAGACCATGAAGTGCAGGTGCCTAATATGAATTCATTAAACGTTTGAGGTTCTGTGATCATTGGTCGCATTCCTTTACAAATAACTCACATGAATGAATAAATAAATTCGATTATAAAGAATAACCTAGCCATAAAGGAACAAATAATGTATGCTGAAGAGAGAGAGAGAGAGTATATTTATTATAATATCATGTTTATTTACACATAAGGAAAGAAACTGCAATGAGAAAGTGTGCGGTAATTTTAATTTGATACTCTAGGTTCGTAATGAAGGACAGTCATTCAAGGTGACAATAATTAAAATAAGGTATCCCAGATATATAAAAAGTTATTATTATTTTAATGTAATACGAAACAAAGTAACCTAAGTAACCTCAACTCTGTTACAGAAGGCGGTAGTTGTTCGTGGATGCTGCGTTAAAGAGTCATCTGCTCCTGCTACCTGGCCTCCGTCCTATGGCGAACTCTGGTAGACATTACTCGTAACTCCGATCTCCTCTGAGGGTCCAGGCCACGCGGCGTCCGCTGAGCAATGAATACTTCAAAGAAAAGGCCGAAAAGCTGTGCCGAACATTGAACTGCAACTTCCATGGAACAAACGAGAGTGTTCTGGTTAGTATTGCCGAGGGTATGAAAAGATTTCTTTAGACATGTCATATTTAGACGGTTCTTAAAAAATTAACTTTTGAAATTTGGACAGAGCACCGTCCCAATTTTTTATGTTTTAAAAGAAGACTTCCATCAAAATTTCTGTTTAAAAAGTATGTTTAAGGGGTCTTGAAATTTCAAACTTTAAAGCTAGGTAGCGACCTCCAACATATTTTAAAAAAGAGAAATTTTAAGGAAGCCTTCTTTTAAGACGAAATAAAATGGAAGGGTGCCCCGTCCGAATTTCAAAAGTTCATTTTTTAAGAACCACCACGTCATGATACTTCTTATCGGTCTGTTATAACAATTTTGGTGTTATTTTTTCTTATTAATATTAAAATAGGGTGTCATATTCTTGTTCGTTTTCCTTCATCTTCGTCAAATATATTATAATATAAATATTTCTCTTTTCAAACTAAATTCTTAAACCCAGATACATTTATTTGGAAAACTTTCCTAAGATTTTTTAAGTTAGAATGAAGTTTCCATATGACATTTATTATTATAACTAGATTTATTTGAGCAGAAACTATGGGAAAATGCTATATAAATCTTGGTGACATATTCTGGGGAAAATATACCCTTGCGAATTGGTGATAAATATTAATGTGCTGAGCACGGTTTACCAAGATGTGCAAAGGACTGCTAAATAACTTAAATTCTAGTTTCGTGTTCGTAAAAAATTCTTAGGAATATCTATCACATTTTTCAAGGTTGGGTTTCTTGTAATCATTAGAAAATTTATTGGAGGTTTCGGTACTTCGCAGTGAGAAAGTTCTGATTAGAATTTTGTGCAGAACAATACACCCTAGTATGTTAAGTAGTCAATTACAGTGAGAAAAACTTCTCTTGGATGACACAAATGAGGTCTAGGGTTTTGCGCAATGGCCGCACCTTTGGATCGAGTTTTAAAAAAAATATCAACAAGGTGAACTATTTTCCCGGTTATGAAGTGAGTATTTTGTATGAAACCTACTTTTATCAAGATTTCGTTTCGTTTAAGCCTGCGCGGGTTTTGTGGTTAAGATTCCCTACTTATTTCGCTGTAGTTAAAATTCTTTTTATACCTTTTAATTAAATCCTTTTTAAATTTTGTAATTTAAGAAGAATATTGTACCAAATATTTCCATGTTTACATGTACAGTTAAGCGATTTACTTTTATAGTTGAAGATTCGCACAAGTATGTTTAGCATACGGTGTAGTGAAATGCTTCTTTATGTGTACTTTCTGAAAACATATTACTAAGAGTCTATAAGATGAGATCTTATATGAAAATTTAGAGTAAAAATTTATCGTCCTGTGTCCTTGGATTATCAGTACCATTTTCTTCTAAAAATTTACGTCCACATATTTTCAGATAAACCTTGAACAATGTTGTTATATCCTGAAGTATCCGGGTTATCAAAAAAAATTCGAAAATATTAACTATTTCAGTATATGCTTCTTTTCTGACTGTTATTAGTTTTTCGTTGAAGTAACATAATACAAGAAAAAATACTAGAATTTCACAATGAAATTCGACATGAATATTCCTTCGCATTCTTGTTGCTCGTAGAGATGCGTTTAATGCTTGTGTTTGGACGAATATGGTCGATGTAGAGACGCCTTCGTCCGAGCAACATGAGGACGCTACGTGTAATTGGAAGTTGGTGAGTCGCTTGCTCGGAGTGTGTGACGACGGTCAGCGACGGTGGCGACGAAAGCGACAATGGCAAGGTCTGTGGCGACATGCGTTTGATATGCAGTCGGTTGCGCTGGCGCCGAGCTTCGCAAAAGACAGGCTTTGTATGCAAATGTAGGACATTGGTGACAGTGGACGCTTTGGTCACGGTAACGACCACGGTCGAGATTGAAATGACAGTGAAGGAAGGGGAAAGTTGAGTGTTGCCACGTTAAATGACAAAGTTTTGACATTTTAATTTTTGTTACATAATAATCGCATCTCGGGTACCATCCTTCTTGAGGTCGTATGATCCAAGAATCGAACTATAGTTTCACGTTAACGAATGAGTGAATATTTTCGAAGAAAGTTTGAATGACAGTAACATTTATTTAAACTTTTAATACGCGTCAAATAGAATCACATTAGTGACTACGTCCGCCTTGGTAACTTCAGTAACGTAAAAACATATATTTTTATGTGAAGAATACTACGAATCTTCTGCAAAAATATCCCATCACTTTAGTGGTGTACGGAAAAATGGAGTGATGAGGATTGTAGTTCTTTCGAACCGTATGAACTTGTCAGTTAAATGACCTATTAAATTAAACGACAAATCTACTAAAACCTGATCGACCTTCAGTGGGTAATGTTCTGAGTATTCTGAATTATCCAAAACATTGTATCCAAAATACCAAAACGGTGGACACCGTACTTTTACATTTGGGAAAATATTACAATTAAACAAAAATTGTAATTCTGATAAATGCCAAATGATAATTGTTGTAGTAACACGACTAGATGGAAAGTGTTTAATTATCGATAGCGAAAGTGTAGACCCCGCAGTCAGTGCAGAGAAGGAATAATTTGTTTGGCCTTTGCAGGTGGTATGTTGGGAGAGGGGGCAGTAGCGTTTTGTATACAGGACTAAAATAACATCCAAACCTGCAAATATTCAGTCATTTCTGTACAGATCAATCATTCAATCCATTCCTGTGTGTCAAACCCATGACTTTCGCAAATATAATTAATTTTACGATTTTCCTCTAAGAGCGGGAACTCGAAAGTAAAATAGCTGTAATCATTAATTTTGTTTGTTCTTTCATGGTAATACAGATAAATTATTTCTTTTTTTTTTTGCTTTCTTCCATAATTCTTTTTTTCGATGATGATCTCAAGCCCTTACCTCCATTCTGAAGTATTCTGAACATGACAAAGTATGTAAACCATTTCTGAGGTGAAGAAACTATCTCTCTCTTTATTCAACAGCATACGTAGTTGTGTTGATCCTATAATATGTGTATCAAGTTCATCCCATAAACATATACTACATGTGGCTAGTCAAGAAGTTGGCAAGTCAAGTTGCGGCGACCACTGCTGTTTCTCTGTCTGCGTTCGAACCCGTGCTCTGTCTGCTAAAGGAGCGACTTTCAGGCGCCGTTGAGCTCTCTGCACGATCAGCGTGGCTCTTGTTCCAGACGACTCTCGCGTCTTGTTGCTCTTTTGTCTGCGGTGGATTTGAATGTTGAGGGTGTTCAAGTAAGCTTTCATGTTGCCGAGGACGAAGGATTTTCCACTTTTATTTGCATGTTTTCAGCTGGATGCAACTACTTCTCTTCTTCGAATTTTCTATCATCTCGAAATTAAGAAGAAGTCCATATTACTCATAACTCCATTAAAATCTAAGCAGTTGGGCTTCTGGTAATTAACTAAATACAATATTGTAGGTATTTTATTGGTTTAGTTTGTTTGTGATAGTGATTTTGTTCGAAACGTGAAAATTTTTCTAGATTACACTTAGATAAAAACTTACACGTTAAAAATGTAATAATATCCCGAAAGAGTTTCAAAGAATTGAATACTCTAGACCCTTCTATTAATAACTGAAACAAAAATTAATAGTCCAATACTCGCCACAACTTCGAAGAGATAATTTTAATTTTCATGTTCTATGGCGCGGTTTTCTGAAGCGGTAAAAACGAAATTACATATTGTTGTCTTACTTGTTCGATAGGAATGCCTTAATAACTCCATAGAAGTAGAAATGAAACAACGACGATTTGTTTTCCACTGAGTATATTTGGTAAATATGAGACATCAGCGAATAGGTCATGAATTTTCAGCTCCCGGAAACGGGTAATGAGTCTTGTAGAGTACTGATTGTTGCACGAGTGCTTTATAGACGTCGGAAATAGCGGAGTATTCGTTTGGTATACTCGAAAGCAATTCTGACAAACAGTGTCGAAAACACATACAGTGTAATTAAACAAATGTTCATTACAATACGTATTTTTACGTTCATTTTTTTTTTGAAAGGTTACGTTTTGAAATGTTATAACGAACCTAATTTGGAAATGTAATAACGAAAAAAGAATGACCACTTGTGAAGATAAGAATGTATGAAGCTATAGAAGTAGAAGTTTTGATGTCATAGTGTACCTGACGAAGGTCCAAAACAGGGTTGAAACGTATTCTGTGAAATTTTCTCAAGAAATATTGTGTGGAGCCCACCTGATATATTTAACTTATGAAGTTATAATCACATACTCATATAGTTATTTTATTTCTTTCTATGTCTTTTTGTATGTAGATTCACAATTTCATGCTTGATTCTATTCTCAAGCATACGTTAATCTCCTACATTTTTCAGTTAAGAATTCTGGATATTCTTATATTAGATATATGAATACTTTCCCTTCATTGAGTTATACGTCATTATGAACAATTTTTTCTGAAGCATTTGCATAACTGTTGAAAGTGTTAATTCTTCCTTTATAACTTGTTTGCTGGGATTCACGAACGCTTATCATAACACTACCGAGATTGTCATCGAAACGTGTCAAGATAAACCATGTTTTAGTCTTACTTACCTCTCTCATGCATCTTCAATTCTTTTATTACTCTTTTCCTTTGTAGTACAAGCGAGAAATTGCCAGATTCGAGGAGCAGTCACTGCGACAAAAACATACTATTTTCTCCCAAACATTCTGTCAAGCACAAGTTCTACCACTTTTGTCAAATTTTCAGCTACAAGTTTCTTAGTACGCGAGACGTAGAATTCAAAGAAAAATTTAACATCTGGGCGTTTACTGAAGTTATATGCTAGGCAAATCATCAGTATTCATCACTTTGGAGGTTGCTTAAGAAAGACGAGTCGATGGAATTCTTTTGAATTTGACTCGTCACGGTGACTACATCCGGAAATTTTGCTTTAACTCCACCCGAGTCCTGAGTATTTTTCTTTTTATAAAACGGCTGCCGCTACCAACCAACCATGTTCGTGCAAAGAGTTTTTACGTGTTACACCTGGTAAGCATGTAGAATATACCCTGTTAAGTAAACAAGAAAGATACGGTCTGCGTCTTCCTCCCTATCCAGATGGTATTGGCACACGAAAAGATCTGAATTTCAGAGTGCCATCAATTAAGGAGGATTTCTCTTCCACTGAACAGAGTTCGCCTGCATATTTTACAGTAGCGTTCGGGTTTGTTGAAGAACAGTATCCGGCTCGTGAGCATTGGAAAACACTTGGCAATAGATTTAGTCTGAAGGTCGTGCTTGCGAATCACGTATTTCTGAGGAATGTTAAGCATTAGAAATTCTTTCATATTTGAATCTTTGTAGAACTCGAATGTCCGTCTTGATAAATTAGAAGTTGATCTTAATATTGATTTTGAAGGAGTTCTTGTGTTAATAAGCATGACACAATGATATTATACATTGTAATTAGTTTGAAGATATTCTACAAAGTCGTACGATCAGCGGCGTTTCCAGTGAGGGGACCATGACCCCTCCAGAAGAAAGGAAACACGTTTTCTCCAATGGGTTTAGGGTCACATGCTTAATTTTCCTTTTCATGAATGGAAATATTCTAAAATCCCTAATCATAACTATTTTAACATTTATTTGACGTAGAGATTAAATAATGAGTGTAAACAATAATCAAGAATTTAAATGAATTTCTGCGTTTATTTCTGCTGAATAAACATGCATTAAAGTTGGGTCATCCTGACATGGACGAAGGTCAAAATATTTTTCAATGAACTATTTCTATTTTTTCTGAAGTCCAGAAACAGGCAGAAATTTTGTAAAACTACTGTAGATTGTAACTATCTTCTTTATGGACTATTTAATTCTGGTTAGTTAAAGTATATGACAGCATGGATCATTAACATAAAGTGATATTCAACCCATTGGCAGGCCCATCAAGCGTGATTTTTTATATCACTTATGTAACAAGTATTATGGAATCAAATGCTATTGAGGAACACCCCCCACCCCTGAAATTATTTTCTGGAGTCGCTTCTGCGTACGTCTCACTCAATTTTCCCATCAACTTTATGATAATCAATTCTACAAACAAAAAAGAAAAACGCTTGACTGTTGATTCATATTATAGGTTTTTTTTCATTTTTATTGTTTTATCTATCCCATGCTCAGTGCTAATGATATAGGAATAAGTCACGTTCCGTTTGTTCTCTATTCTCTTTGCTTCATATTCCATTTCCACCTTGGTGTTGGGCTGCGCCTCTTGACCCCACCCATGATGGTGAGGGGCTCGTCGCCACTATGGGGAGGTTGGAGCAATATTGATTCAGTATTCATTCAATATGTTGTATTTATTGTCAAATTTTATAATTTTCCCCTCATTTCAGGTATCTATCATGTGAAGTTTGATATATTCTGAGAAGAATTAATTTCACTCACGTATCAATAAATCGCAACCTCATAATACGAGCTTTGTGTGTTGAGATAAGTATTAAAATATCCTTGTTGTGAGTTATTTATTATTTCTGTTATCGCATATTTTGACTTAAAACACTAATTGTTCAACGGCCATAGCTTATAGTTAATGAGTAACTAATATATCAATAGGAGTTTTTGATTTATTTCGGAAATATGTGCTGAATCATGAATGGTACGATTGAGTTAAAACCAGTCTTCAAAAATAACTTAATCTTTCTCATTTTTGTTTAAAAACCACTAAAGACTGTTAAGAAAGTTATTTGAAAATACCGATACAACTATAGTTTTAATTAGATGCAACTTTAGTTTCAGACCTGTGTTATTTTGCTACATAATTTCCTGGTATATTCAGGTCATTTAAGAATACATTACGGGGTGTCTGAAACTTTCTCAGAAATTGGACAGCTTCAATATTTTCTTTATGCTTTACGAAATCTAAACTGGAAATAACTTTAACAAAATTTATACAAATAATGACTGTTAAAGGAGAAAATAATGAAAGTATACCACATTGTTAGCTTCCGCTAATAAGTATTCAATCATTTAATCTGCTGTGAATCATTAATAAATGAATAAGAACCATCTCACTAAGTTAATGCCAGGAACAATGGTAAATCAACAAAACAAAGATGGCATTGTTCAGACGGATAATATATGAGGAATCTCTCATTAAAATGGGCTCTTTGAGATTATTGCTCTATTGAACATAAATAATTTGAGCATAAAATTTTCATTGCGAGACAGCATTGTCCTCAAGTACCTTTAAATAAAAAAATCGACTTTTACGATTGTAAATCCGAATGCAGAGGTTCAATAATTAGCAAAGGACTGTCACGGGAATTGCTTGTGATTGTTATTGATTTATTACCATGAAAAATTTATTAAAGTTTTAATAATCTTTTTGAAATTTTATTAGCAAATATGTTAAAAACAATGCATTTTAATTACTTGACAAAAATACTGCTTGAAATAAAATGTATGCAAGTACTTGGTAAAAGTAATCACTGTAACCGAGAAAATATGGGGGAAACAGGAAAGAGAAGTCTCTGGAAGTATGCATTGTGCCAAAAGGAATGAAAAAGCTGTTTATTTCAACTGCATAAATTCTTTCCTTTATCTTGTTCCGCGTTTCTAACGGAATCCCTGTTATGGAAAATGCGAAAATGACTGTTTTGACGGGTGCACTATGCTGGGGTGCTTCCCGTGAGGTGAATGATAGAGTATAAATGGAGTTAAAGATGTTGGATATATGGATGGATTTAACCCAATAAATGGTAGAGAAACAGGCATAGAAAAATCTTGCGGATACTTTCTTTCTAAATAGCTAGCAATTTTGCTGGGTGTGGATTGCTGTTTTCAAGTATGGTAAGGATTTACGAATAAAATAAAATAAATAATTAATTAAACTGCGTATTAAATACACAAATAATCAAAGTACTTTCTAAAATGTCGATAATTATTGTTATTTAGGTTATTGTCTACTTGTTTTGTACCTCCCGGTGAGTCCAAGACGAGAAGAACAGTGCTTTTTGAATTGCTATTACCGTGTTGTTGAAATCTTAGAAATACGCAATTCTATAAGTGGAAAAGCATCCAAATTATCCTAAATTTTCAGAAAAATGTTCGGTAAGTATAATGTTTTTGTTATATAAACATTACTTTTAGTAGCAAGAAACGTAAAGTAAAAATGATGATATTTTCCTAGTTTTTCTAATTGTCTTTATANATACAAATAGGTTTTGCGGTTCTAAATATTATAGACAATCAATATTCATATATTCTCTATTCACACCAACGTTTCGACACTGATTGGTGTCTTCATCAGAGTATCTACAATTTGATTACGATTAGTAATAGTATTACACATTGATTTTTTCAAGTTTAAAGAGAAGAGACCAAATACCTTACAAAACACGTTATATTATCTAATATCTTACAACTTAATATAACATACCTTAATTCAGTTGAACAATAAATTGAAACAACAACTTGAAAAAATCAATGTCTAATACTATTGCTAATCGTAATCAAATTGTAGATACCCTGATGAACACACCAATAAGTGTCAAAACATTGGTGTGAATAGAGAATATATGAATATTGATTGTCTATAATATTTAGAACCGCAAACCCTATTTGTATAAAGTAAAGTAAAAATGTCGGTTCAGTTTGTTCGAGATATAATTTTCTGGCTTAAGTTTCTGGGTTCTATTTCCGTTTAAGACATGTTTTTATCATCATGCAAAGTTCCCGTAGTAGACAAGGAACTATCACAACAGTTTGAACTAAATCACTCTCATCGTATCACGAGGAAATCTCAACAAGTGTCTCGGGGTACCCAGACCTACCTCGCTGATTCAATTCAGTCTGTAGTGAGATGATGATAATAAAAATTAATAATCGTGTTATAAAAAATATTAACTCTGTTTACAAAGAAAAATAATTGCTTAATTCTTCGGGGGAGGAAAGCAAACACTTCAGTATACGCTATAACTTCCTCGCGTTGGAGAAGACGCCAGAGAGTTTATGTGTACACACCGAAGACTAGGTTCAATTCTTTGTTCACATGTCCTTACATTGGAGTGGGTCCACATTCATGTCGATATCAGGTCGTAGCAGGCGAATATAAATCTTACATGTAGAGGAAGGTACAAACTCCCATTCTATTCAAACGAACTTGATCCTCGTAATACAGCGGATCCAATCATAACTTGTGGCCTGGCGCTCTCCATAACTCAATGTGCTTCAAAACAGTACGTTGTGACGACAGTTAAGGGTCGTTGTCAGGACATATTTCTTCGTGTAGGTAGTGTAAGTTTACGGTCTTTAGAAATATATGAGGTTTAGAAGAGTTTATATTAAAACAGAAATTATTATCATATATAAATTACTAAGAACATAGTTTTGATATCAACGTTGAGTTGTGAATAAATAACGAAAAGGAACTACAGAGAACGAAGTAGAAACGGACTGATTGTTACAGGTTGTTAAAGTTGATAACAACGTAAAACAAAAAGGTATAGAATGTCATGAATTTTCCATGTATTAAAACATGTTTTTTTTAAATTCTGTAGTGATGCATGGTATCTTGGTGCACAAATTTTTATTTTCATAATACGCTTTATGGAAATAGTGTTAATGAATACATTCTGCTAAGTTCGTTTAAGGTATGGGGCAATATAAATGAGAATTATTACTTTACATATTAAAATAAATAATTTACATTCATATGTATATGATATCTTGAGCTAAGGTCACAATAAATACATCCTTCGTCAGAACGCCAACGTTTCGTCATGTTAGGTCTCTCTGCAACCATATTGGAACCTCCTCACCACCAACTATATCACTACAACCACTTATCGCACAACATTCTGTTATAGTGGCGATCGTTGAAGGTGTGAAGAAGTATGTATTTATTGTAACCTCAACTCAAAATATCATATACTTATTGATAAACGTGCTCAAGAATTTCGACTAATTTCTATAACTCACCAACTGTTTCTGTCCTGAAAATTCGAGGGATTTTCTTTTATATAAAGTTTTATATTATTATTCACACGGAAGATCATCTACTGTAACTTGACGCTCTGAAAATAATCCAGCTCCTTGAGAGATACGACTACATTATTATATTTTTCATTCACATTATTTTCATTCACTACTGAAAAGGAAGCCAAAACAGTCGTTTCATATTTCACAAACTACTTTCAAGATTTGTCGACTAAATAAAACGAGAATGAATTTATTTGAGATAAGACTTAACAATAATAAATGACTTGTTTCATATTTTATAAATAGGCCAATGTTTCATGATGAGTAAATGGAGGACAGTATTGCTAAAATCATTCATGTTAAGATCTGAGACAACAGTAACAAAATGAAATGTGTAAATTTTTACCTCGTGCATCACCTGGCTTCAAAATTCCATTTTACAGGAGTTTTGTGAAGCCAAAATCTGTATCATATCATTTTGAGATCCAAATATGATATATTAAGCTATTCCTTTTGTCCCAGGTTGACATAGTAGTCGTTTAGTAAATTAATTTGATCTTGAGGATGGTGAAATATAAAAATATTTGAGCGAACAACCTTTGGTTCAGCATGTTATATGAATTTCGATTTCTCCAAGATATTGTCGAAGTGCATTTTATATGCAAAATCAGGCATCGTAAATTCTCCTAGTACCTACCACTCTCTAGAAACTACACTATCAAGATGATGTAAAGTTCTTATATATCTCAGGTTTCTCTGATTCACAACAGTAGTTTTTTAAAAGCTTGTACGAGTAGCTAAGATATTCACAATATCAGAATAAGGGGTGAAATATAAAAAAAAGAATCATAATGAGTCATATGTTTCAAATATTTATTTCTTAAATCACGCATTCATAATGATAAAAAAAAAGTGTTCCAGAAGTAAAGATTTGCATAATGAAAATCCAGATATCAGACTCTGTTCGAGACTTGTCATTTATTATTGTTAAGTCTTATCTCAAATAAATTCATTCTCGTTTTATTTAGTCGACAAATCTTGAAAGTGACTCCACTCTGTTTTATGCTATATTAATATCAGCGATTTACATTAAAGGTGATATTTCCTTCGCCTAATTCTAAAGATTTAGAGTAAACTTGATTGTTATGTAGGAAATTACCATCAGAGCCATAACTAGAAGTTGTTTGAAGTGAAGGGTAGACTTCTCACCAAAAATATTACATAAATAAAAGTTATTTGTCCTTATTATGTAGTTAATTTTACATAGTGCAGATAAAACACTTTCATTGCAATCTATACTACAGTTATTTTGGCTAGAAGGGGTGCAGGCTATCTCAGCTGCTCCCGCCCCCAGCATTTGTGCCTAATTACCATGAATTAATCTGTTAGTTCAAAATGGAGATTATATTGAAAATTTTTGAAAAGACAACGAAAGTATTTTCTCCCTCTTACTCAGATGAGTATGATGAAATTTATTTTGGATTGTTTACAATCACTGTATAATTTGAAAAAATGATGTATGACAGAAAAGTATTTTTCGTGCAAAGTGTATTATTACGATTGTGAGGAATCAAAAAAGAAAAAAAAGGAATTAAATGTCCATCGAAATCAAATATGTAAAATGTGTAAAGTAATAATAGGATAACAAAACCAGTATACTTGTAATTAAATTATATGCACCTCATTTTGTTGAACACTTTTAGGGTGTTCAAATCCTCATAGTGTAATGAAATTTCTTTCGTGTAGTTCTGGGTTCAATGATCAATGGAAATTATATGCAGTACAGCATTAAAAATAAAAATATTTTTTTTATAATTAAAATAAAAGAAATTATTAAAAAAGAACTCAAATGTCGAGTGCTGAACCCTGCTGATATTAATAATTCGTTCTGGACTGGTCACGAGAAATATCCATCGCATGAGCAAGAGAAGCTGTATCGGAGGGTCTCTTGGTGCCCGAGGGGACAGGGTCGCGGGTCCTGTCCATAAATTGCGCGCCGGGATATATGTAGTGTTTTCGTGTGGACGACGCGCCTACAAGAGACATTATGGTAGACACGCTCCTCAGCCGCTAGCTATCACTTGTGCGGCGAAGCTTGGCGCTTCTTGCGTTTGTCGTCCCTCCACAACATGCAAAGCCCCCCTCTGTCTATTCGCTACGGATTATCTTCCGTCTCTTACAGCAGTGAGCCATATCATGGGAAAACAAATATTGTATGGACATGGAAGAGACATTGCCTATAAAGAATTGCTGATCCACTGTGTGAGATCATTGTGGGGGTTGTAATAGCTTTAGATATCGCTGGAGTCGTGTTAGTCACGATATTTGCATAGTGTATCTAGTGGTGTTTACAATTGGGTATTTGTACGCATTTTCGTTTCGTCCATATTTTTTTCTAAAAGTATACAGTGTGGAAAATTTTGAAAAATAATTGTAATACAATTAAGTTATGGTTTTCGCATGCACCATTAAGTTATTCCTGTATTGGAGTATTTATTTGCTTTCTTCAGAAAATATAGTTTTGAAATGTATTTTATAAATTATCACAAAGTAAAAAAATGAAATGTTTAAAGCTTGTTCGTGAAAAACTTTTCTCACTTGCATACATCATTATGAATTTTTTAACGATCGGACTTTTTGTTCTGTTTTCATATATATCTTACCTTAATTAGAATACTCATAATCATGTAATAATTGGCTCGAATCTATAAATGGTGGGGAATTTGAGAGATGTGATAGATTCTCGAGTACATTACATCTTCTGTATGAAAACTGACTGGAGTGCTTCTTACTAGAAATTCCATTTACAAGATTCTTATCATTAAAGTATGTTTATTATTTTTCGATGTTCATTGGTCTGGAGGAGAAATTGCAATAACAATAAAGTGATTTCTCTATACAATGATACATAACAATTTGTGATTTTTAATTATACAAAACCTTACATTTAATTCAGATAACTAGTTCAAATACAGTGGAAATAATTAAAAACAAAATACTTAACATACATAGATACACACACGTACTACATTGGACATCACCAAAATTTGAAAATAGACTCTCCTGGAAGCAATTCGTAAAGATCCGAAGTGAACTCGAATTTTTTTGACCGATTACAATACTTCCATTATACATTCTATGTAATTGAAAAATAAAATATTTAAAAAATTAAATCGCGATGGTGAATATACGACGCATGAAAATCTAATATTTTCTCAGTGACGAGTATCTTGAACTTTAGTGTACACGTTGTGAGAGATCGTTTCCTTTTTATGGATTCAAAAACTTCCAGTCTATTCTAAAGAAAGGACCTACCCCATTTTCGGTGTATTTGTTTTTCCTTTCTAAAGCTAAGAATTCAATGCATTCACGACGCCGATAAATTTTATCCATTAATTTAAGTAGTATAAAGCTAACAAAGATATTTTATAGCGTTATTCACCAGGCCTTCCAAGTCCTCGTGTATTGATAGTTGTCTTGTGTCATCAACATCGCCCTTCTGTGTCCGCCACCCTCGTGTGACTCTTCTTCGTCCCCAGCCTCAGAGTTAAGAAGAGGTCGCTGGGCGCAGGGAGCTCTTAATCCGACGCGCGTGTTCCGAGCTGATTCGCGCGCGTCCGCGACGCCTCTCATATTATTATGCAGATCAAATATTGATCCCCGGACGTGCGTCGGAGCCGCCGTCACCGCCTCCGCTTCGCCGCTACGGCGCGCGCCGGCAATCAATAACCTTTGCCTCGCCATCTGCACTCGCTCGCCCTCCTCAAGTCCACCCCTCCGCCCCCCCCCCGACAGAGCCAGGGTTATAGAGTGATGAAAATAATATTTTATGTAAATCTTGTAATATCTGTTGATGACGCCTCAGTGGAGTGTCGACTGTGGGTGGAATGAAAGAGGGTGAATGGTGTTGGCGGATAATGAAAGAGAGGAGGAAGTATCTTGGTTAAGTGTAACTGTGATCGTCAACGTGATGACTGACATTTAGGGGTTGTCGTCCTCTATTTCTTGAACATGGTTATATTTTTTTACTACTTTGACAGCGTTGGGATTGTAAGAAAGAGACTAGAATATTGTTCTGATTTCTACATGGTATTGTTCGAATAGTTTATGAGATCAGACAGTGAACATTTTCCTCATTTAGAAAACGCACTGAACTATTTATTAGTAATTTTTGTTACTATGATTTTTAAAAGACTATATTCTTTAAAGGACTCTACAGTAACTATTATTGACAGAAGAATAAAGTATTCAATGAAGCAAAGTCGTCATATTTGAGGATTCTCATAAAATGAGACAAATTTCTCGAAAACCAATTTTCTTTTAGTCAATCCAGGTGCAGAGTTCTGGTCTATAGTAGATAACCAAACATTTATTCAAATACCCCACTTAAAATCATGGGAGAACTTCACAAATTTAAGCTAAGTCCAGACAGAAACCGGTTATGAGGTGCACGATTGAGTGTTATGCAATTTCGAGGACACTGGGTATGGGAATTATTATGCGAATGAGTGTAAAAATGTACGAAAATGTACATGTTAAAAACAAATGGAAACTTAGTCTACAAAAATTTCTAAAGACTATGCGTAATAAAAATCATATCCCATTTCTATTATATTGCGTCTTTTGGAATTCAATATACAGTACGTACTAAGATGGTATTGTTTGTATGATGAATCAATACGCATTCATATAAATAATGATTGATTAGATCAGTGTTTAACTACACTATTGTGTACATTCTGGCCAAAGAAATCCGTTGCAACGCATTGTCATAGTATTCAGTAATCGAAAGGAATAATAATTTGGAAATAATTTTATGCTCACTGAACCTTTCAATTAGCTCGTTGATTTTCTTCCTGAACCACGTCTCATCAGAAATATGGGAAGTCTTTCAAACCCAACGTGAAGAATCATCATTAACACAAATTCTCACAAAAGTTAATTACTTACGACAAAAATACAACGATTTCTGTCAGGAGTAATATGAAATGTAGCGTCACAAGTGATTTTATCGTAAGAACGGACGAAAATAGCTCTTCCGGATGTGAATGAAAACATGAGATGTGAGCAGGTAAGGCTCTCACGCTCTTGGTGAGGACCGAGAGTGAAAAGGCGCCCACCGCTGCACCCCTGCTGAGAGAACGTGGCACCCTGCTGGATCGGATGCGGTGCGTTAACGCTGTTAATTGGATACCTCCCACGCGCAGATTGCTGACGATCCTCTCTACCCTAACTCTTACACCATCCTCTCCATTCACTAACACTGGAAACATTATCTTTTCCTTCTCAACGTCCAAATTTAAGTGATCCCCATGTTTTTCTCAGTAATCTTATTCTATACAATGTCTTTCAAAAACTCATTTCTACCATTGTCTCTTTCGTCTCATTGTTTTTAAACTCCCGCTTATTACCACCAAAATACAGTGCAGTGTCCGATACTAGAAAAAAAATTCCACTGCTCTGGTCATTCGGCTCGGAACATTAACAAAGATACAATCTGATATGTTCCATTGATATATAATTCTTTGTTCTGTGTTTGAGTTAGAATTTTTGTCCACATTCAACTTTAAAAATTATTGGTTTAACTTTGTCGTGATGAGCAAATTCCGAAAATAGGAGGAATCCATCATTTCTGAATCAAGTTTGATTATTCCCTCTGGTGATATAACGAGTGTTGCTCTGAATTATACTTACAATGAATCATATTAAGTCGATAGTTTCCATGAATTAATGGAGAATTTTGAATACGTTCAAATTTTTTGGTGTGTTTTTCTACGAAGTTTATATCTATGTATGATTTATTGATTACTTTTTCTATCTTATATTTGACAAAAATTTGCATACATTATATTGGTATAAATAATTCTAAATTTTAACAACTTGATATAAACTGTGATTAAATATAGCATTCCTCTATATTATCTAAATTTAGTTTTCTAAGTGAAGTCAGGAAAGATGTATTTGTAGAACACACGCTTGGTTAACCAAAGATTTCGTTGTTTATTCAAATCTTTAATACTTAAAAATAATCTGTATGGTTCTAATTTTTTGTAGAAGAAGTTCGCTGGTTCAAGTAATTGTCAAGATTAGAATAATGAAAAGGGATCTAATGACCTTGATGTTGACGAGCCCTAAAACCTCAAGAAAAAAAGATAGAACAATGAAAATGTGCTTGCAGTTTATCATGGATCATCTATTTTAAATTCGTGTCGAAAAGGGTAAGCTGTACTAAAATAAACATTTAAATATCACCTACTACAGGTTGTAGAGAATAAATTTTCATTAAATGAATATACTGTACGACATATCGGATACATATATCAAGTAAACCTTATCAGTATAAACACAGCACACAAACTACTATCTCCCTCCCCGACGCTCCGACGGCTTCTGAAACGTTGCCTCAACTCCTGCCTGTCCCTGGAGACATGGACACGAGCGGTACGCAAACTCGCCAAGAGACGCTGCCACCGTCAAAGCCTTCTGCGAACCCCTCAGGTCTCCTCCATCGCTACGTGCCGATCCCCGGTATCGACGCTGGCGATGCGTCGCCTCCGTTTAATTAACATATCAGTCGTCTAAGCGCGCATCCACGTCCCCTTACTGTCTCTCCGCGTATTACGAAAGCTGTGAGTCTTCGTATATTTATCCACTGTGATGGAAGTTGTTTATTTCGATACAACTATTCGTATTTCCACATATACTAAAAAAAAAGTTGTGTGGATTTGAAGAGCATCACCATTAGTTTGCCGTTCCTTACCATTTTTGCCACAAATTACAGATGTTATTACGGGGGAGACTCGAACCCCTTATAATATAATAAAATTAGTGAATATTTCATTAAAATGTATTTCGGTCGGTGAACAAGCAATGCAAGATAAAACAGTTTACGATAAATTAATTTGAATTGTTATTGTTATCCGATTATTTTAGCAGTCTACATTATTCATGTTTTATGTGAATCCTTACATTCTCTATTCGTCACATTTCATATGTGTAATATGTATTGGTCTAGCCTGAAATTAATATATTTTTCCTACCTCGTTATTTGAGGTATCGTTATTCCGGTCAATTTAATTCTAAGTAAATATTTTAAATATCGTCCAATAAAAATAAATGCACTATTACATGCAAATATAAGATTACATTTTTCCGGACTTTGTCCCACGAGGAGCGTGTGTTCCGAAAGGAAACATATTTTTGGAGGTCAGAGAAAATGTTCGGTAAGTAAAGAACTTAAAGTGTTTGAAACTTAAAGTTGTAATTTTTTAATGTATATCCGTGGGTGTTCTGTAAAATTCCAATTATAACGGTATTCCTTCACTATGAAAATTTCCAAAACAACTCTAATTCGAAGTTTTTCGAACACAATACCTCGTATGAAAGCTAAGAAATAGATCGTCTCTAGTACCCCGCCTCCCTGTACCTCGCTTAGGCTTAAGACCTCGAATCACCCATAGGGGATCGCGCCTGTACTCGCACCCCCGCCATTCTGCCTCCGGGGTGCCTGCCGCGCCGTTGACTCAACCGGAATCAATTTATTCTCCTGTCGCCTCTCGAGCCACATCTCCCCTTGAGGACCAGTACAATCAAATTGACTCATCCGCACCTTTTAATCAGGGCAGTCAGCTAGGATAGGGTGGTTGCAGATATGTAGAAGTGCTTATAGAAACAATGACTTGGACAACAGAGGCCGTTGGTTAGGCTGTTTTACTTAATATCATAACTTAATAATTATTGTTTGATTAACTGAATGTATAAAATAAAAACAGCTCTGAAGATTTTCGAAACTATTTCTGTGAAAATTTTGAGATCATTTTTCTCCAATTATATATATATATATATA
>NNCF01129271.1:476041-499871 GCA_002313205.1 Laupala kohalensis | reverse complement strand
TATATATATATATATATATATATATATATATATATATATATATATATATATATATATATATATATATATATATATATTCTACTTAAGTGGAGAAGGTGAATGTCGTACAATATGTGAGTTACTTTTGTGTGTTTTTTTTTGTTTCTTTCTATCTGTATATGAATTTATTTATTTATTTCAAATCATCAGTATGCTCCTGATTAATTACAATGTTATATTATTTACAATGTTAAAGATGAGTAAACTATTAACATTGTTTACGTCTATAATCGTAATTCAATTGAAATAGTTATTTTTGACGATTAACTTTTTTGTTTATATTCTACATTCAACAGACGATGGCAGTAATCCACCGTTGATATGTTGTGGTATTCAATTAAAACTGACTACATACAAGGAGAAAAAAAATATTTCAATGAGTAAATGATTGGTTATAGTAAGATTTAAACTTACGATGATAATAACGATACTGACTTTTTACTGTGATACATAGAGGTACACAAATAGTATATATGGGAAGAGATTGCCTCGGGTAAACACGATAGTCCGTAATGATATGCACAAACAGGAAACAATTCCCACCCTCAATGGCACTACCCTTCTTTGACTAGGAGTCCCCCAGGGGACCACACTGACTGTAGGGGGAGCCGCAGATACACTAACGTTGCATTCAATCAATGTTTTATTCAATGTTTGTGTGAAGATACAACGACGGAAATGTGGGTAATTTTCTTTTCCTTTGCTCGTTGTTAGTGTAGTGTGATTTATGACTGCGCGTATCGTCTGTATGGCTGGGGACGAAAAATTAACGTAAGTATGGGGATTAGACGTTCACAGTAAACAGAGGGCGATGAAGATTAATACTTTTCAAGCGATCGCTTACTTACCGTAATATAGTTATACATACTTCTTAATGAGATTAACACCACAATGAAAGACTAGATTCACTTCATCCAGCGATGTATATTTACTTATATGATTAGAGTAAGATTGATTGAAATTCTGTCATTTTTTCTTTATCCATTTTCTTTTCTTTGAGTGATTGCTCTTCAACAAAATATCTGTTATCAACGCGCTAACATTCCAAAAAAAATTAAAAATACAGAACAAAGGTAAAATAAAAAATACTATTCAGAAATACAACTTATTTATATATTTATACACTCACCTGTGTGAGGTTGTTAGTATCCCCATCGAGCGCATCCCCAGGTGGCGGATTGGTGGATGCCTCCTAGATATGTGTGGTACCGGGGAAATTAAATACCCGGGGTGGACTAAAAACTAACACAGCTTAAACCCACTAAGATCTGTTCAGCGTCTGGCGGCTTGTGGACAGCGTCTGTTTGCCCAATGGGTGCGGCTGCGAACCCTCCTTCTTGATCTCAACAATCAATTTGTAAACATGTGATCTTTTGATCAAGGATCATCACAAACCAAATCTCAACCTGAACTCATCATGATGGAAAACAAGGAAAAGAATCCACTACCCCGGGCATCAGTCAGCAGACCGATTTCACCTCGTCATCCAATTCCGGGGAACCAGGGACATCATGAAACGGAGATGAATCGGAGCTCTCAAAACCTTTTCACAAACTCTATATCGGCACACTCAATGCAAATACTTTGGTCAAAACAGGCAAGCTTAAACAGCTCGCGGATACACTAGATAAATTTCACGTCATAATTCTTGCGGTACAAGAGACACGTTTCACTGACGAAAACCACTTTAACAACGAAAATTATAGGATATACAAAGGAAAACCCGCTGTCAAAAGGGGAACACCGTCAATGTTTGGCACAGGATTTGCAGTACATAAATCAGTTACAGACAATATCGTAGATTTCAATCTCTGAAAGGATCTCCACTATTACCTTCAAATTAGGGAACAAAAAATATACTATCATCAACGCACATGCACCGACAAACGATCATAACAGAAAGAAACAACAAGATGTTGATGACTTCTTGGAAGATATGTAAGAGCTCACAAATAAAATACCAGACAGTAATGTGAAAATTTTGTTAAGAGACGTCAATGCCCAACTAGGCAAAGAGAGAAAATACGAACACATCACAGGCCATTTACAGCACACCAACGAACGAACAAGAATGGAGAACATTTCATTAAGTATTGTCAAAATTTTAGCTTGAAAATTGTCAACGCAATTTCAAAAACCAAGACGAAAACTCACAACTTGCAAGAAACCCAAAAACATATGGGAAGAATTCCAAATAGATAATGTAGCCATAACAAACAGTTGTACAACAGAAATTTTGACTGTGAGAACACGCAAAGATTTCTTTGAGTCCGACTACCATCAGTGAAGATTGTGTGAAGATGTATCTACAAGTGGAAATTACACCTATCCCAAGAAACAGAAAGACAATGCAGAACAAAATTGTGAGACCCGACCCTGAATATCTGGAGACAAAGAGAGACAAAATTGTTGAAGAAATCAGTCAAAATACTGGAGAAAATTGGTCAGACCTCGTAAAGACAGTTAAGAAGGCAATATCAGCCTCCAGGGAAATGCAAACATGGATGGTGGAATGCAACTTGTGATCAGGCCATTGAACAAAGGATCCAGGAATGGAAGAAGTTCAGTAGTAAGATAACGCCAGAAATATGATAGAATTTACACAAAGTCCAGAAACAATCATCAAAGGATATAAAAAGAGTGAAAAGGGCTTTTCACAAAAATAGACTAAATGAAATTGAGGAAGTCTTCCAGAGAAAAAACTAGAAATTTTTACAGAATTTTCATGGAAAATATAAAGGGTTATCAGTCTCCAAGTATCTGCTTTAAAAGAACAGATGGATCCCTAGAAACAAACACTAAAGAAAACTGCGAAACTCTTAAAGAATACTTTGACAACCTCAACTGAGAGAAGTCTAAAGAAAACTTAAATTTCATGAAAATAATACCAATCCCAGACTCAAAAGCGCCCACATTCACAGAAGTAGGTATCATAAAACAACTAAAGAACAACAGAGCACCAGGAGAAGATAGCATTATCCGAGATCTGGAAACTTGAAGACCCAAACATCACAAATAAAATTCACAAAATTCTTCCAAAAATATGGATTACAGCGGAAATTCCACAAGAATGGAAATGCGCGTTAATCCGTTCACTGAACATAAATGGAGACAAGACAGACCCTAATAATTATAGAGGGATCTCATTATTACCGGTCACTTACAAAATTTTCTCAAAGGAACTACTTAACAGACTAAAACTTCAAGTTGATATAATGATAGGGGTGTATCAAGCAGGATTCAGAAAAGGAAGATCATTGTCTGAACAAATTTGGAATGTGCGAACACTCGTGAAAGTCAGACAGACAAATAACACTGTAGTTACATTTGTGAATTTTAAGAAGGCGTATGCCTCCACAGACAAGCAGACACTCTTGAAGAATATGGAATAGACAGAAAAATTACGTCACTCATAAAACAAACTCTCACGGACACCACATCCAAAATAAAATTTATGGGAGAAATATGAGAACCATTCGAGATACGTACAGGAGTCAGACAAGAGGATGGTCTCTCACACTGTTATTCAACATGGTCTTGGACAAAATTATCAAAAAATTGGAAGAAAAAGTAAAAGGGATTCAGTAAGGAAGAACACGTGAAAACAAGACAATCATAAAATGCCTGACGTTTGCAGATAACTTGGCAATACTTAGCAACAATAGGCAAGAAGCACAAAAAGTGCTAGAACTCCTACATGAAATCTCGACCAAAACAGGTATGCTAAGATCGTATGAGAAAACTCAGTACATGTAAAGAAAGTACAACAAAACACACACATACAAAATATGGAAAAGTGGAAAAATTCAAGTATCTGGGGGAATTATTATTATTATTTATTATTATTATTACAGTGTATTATTTTGATCCCCGTACTGTTACTGAACAGCAAATACCGGGGTCTCTATGCTTAAGGTATTTGAGTCCACGAGTCGAAATTCTTGCAACAGCTGGCGAACGTTCCGCTTAATTCATGTCTTGTTTCCGTTGTTATTCACCCATGTAGTAAACATTGTCATTAGTCTCATTTTATAGCATAATCTTTCTTTCCGTGAATGTTTTCTGCTGTCATGTTTTGCTGTCCGCACGATTCTGCATTGCCTGTCCTTGATCCCTTGCTTGGGCAGTGCCACTCAGCCCAACTAATATATTTGCACTGGTTGGTGTCAAACCCGAACCACGTGGAGGTAGGTGCCTGTTATATTTCTTAGCGAAACACTGTCTCAGCACATAAACCAGCTCTACATAAGTTGTCGTTGCCTCAAATACCTGTTTAGTGTTAATCAGCCTGGATAAGTCAGTCCACACATAAACACCGTTTCGCTGTAATACTACATACCAGTATGCTTGTTCAGTGTCGTAATGGGGCCAGTCAAAGAATATATGGTGTACTGTTTCCTCTCGCTGGCAGCAGGAACATTGAAAATCATTCCGCAAACCTAGTTTATACTTATACAAATTGGTGTCCGAGTGCCCTGCTAGAGCTTCTATCATTACTTTGATTGGCCAGAACCATTTCTCATTCTTAACTGGGAAGTAAACAGACGGAATGAATGCATACAGTTGTCTGCCTTCCTTCGCCAGACCCCACCTTATCTGCCAGTATTCCCACAACTTCCACCTTAATTGTTTCCTCCAACCCTTATCATTCACGATAAGCGATAATCTATCTATACTTGCCGGATTGTGACGTCGTACCTGATAGCGTAAAATACATTCATCTATTTGGAGGTCTATTGGGAGAAACCCCAATAGCACCAATATAGACTTTGTTGCTTCGCTCCTATAGCCACCAAACCAATATACAAAGCATAGTCTTGGCAAAATTGTCAATTTACGTTCCATATATTTTTTTCTTTGCAAGATGTACCCAGAGCAAACTGCCATATGTTATTACCGGGACAAGGGCACGTTTGTAAAACTGTTTGAGATGTTGTGTAGGGAGATTTGTACTATTCATTCCTATCTGGCGCAACCCATAAACCATACGCAATATTTTAACACGCACATATTCGAGATGGTTCATAAACGGTAGTGTGTTGTCGAGTATTATTCCTAAATATTTAATCCTGTGTTCTAATTTCAAACGCCAGTTGTCGACACGTATTATTGGATTCCTTTTTGATGCGCTGCCAGATCACCATCCCAACTGTCTTCTCCTTGGAGACCTGTAAATCCACATCTGCACTATATGTCATCAACTTCCGTAGCACCTCCGCCCTCTTGGTCTCAACATCCCGCCTGCTATTTCATCCAACCATTAACACAAGATCATGTGCATAAGCAGTGTGTGTTATTCCGTCATGTTCTAAGCGGTTCAACACAACATCAATCAGGACATTCCATAGCAGAGGAACAATATGGCTACCCTGATGACACCCCTTCAGCAACTTACGACATATTCGTTCCGTACCAGTTTCTAGGAACACATACCTATCCCGAAGATAATCACTCATCAAGATCTGAATTGATTTTTATCTTCCTCAACTCCTCTAGAACTACTACCCAATTTACACCATCAAAAGCACCCTTGTAATTCACAAATATTAACAATTAGTATTTCCTTGGGTTACTTATGAGGGTAGTATGTAGATGTTTCAATGCGTCCTCTGTACCTTTCCCATTTACAAAGACGATTTGATTACTACTTAACCGTCCAGCTATTGTTCGTTGCAGATCTCTCTCCAATAGTTTGTCCATAAACTTCCCAATGACTGGCAAAACGTTATCGGTCCGTATGACGAAGACAATAATTGATCTCTATTTCCTGGTTTCTTGAATAAGCGAAGTTCTCACATCTTCCACGTGCGCAGGAATGTATACACATGGGAGGATCAAACAAGGCATCCATCATAGAAAACTGCAGAAAAACCTACAAACTCACATGGATGTCCAACAATAAAAGAAACATATCAAGACAGGCAAAACTCAGACATTACAATACGATTGTGTTACCAGAAGCACTCTACGCATCAGAAACGACCAAAATCGGAGCATTAGGTATCGCAGAGACAGAAAACATTGAACGTAAAATCCTCAGGAAAGTTTTTGGAGCAATACAAAGATATGGTATATGGATGAAGAGACCAACTAAAGAAAAATATTAACACGTGGACAGACTCACAAACATGGTCAGAAAACGTCGGCTAGCGTTTTATGGACACATAAATGAAATTAACAACAGACTCACAAAGAAGATATTTGATGTAGTAAACTGCTCAACCAAAAACCAACTGGTTTCAAGAAATAGAACAAGACCTAAAACAAGCAGGAATTAATAGGGAAATGATAAAATCACGAGATGAATTAAGAACACAAAATTCGGTGTAAAAGAAAAAAAACAGGGAAAGTTTGGAAAGAACAAAGGAAACAGGAACATAACCAAATAATGAAGAGATTTTGGGAAAAAAATGAAGAAGAAGGAAATGGAATAATCAGAAGATGTGTTCTAGTTAACAATGTCCAAAGGGCAATAATGTGCAATAATAATACTGAATGAGTACTGAATGAATACTGATAAACTGAATAAATGACGTACTCGAGGTACCGAAAACAGAAACAAAATACACATAAAGATACTATGTAAATTTATGCTATAACAATTTTTTTCTGAAAAATTATTAATGAGAAATTTCATACGAGTTTCTAAATAAATGTATTGAATAAAATTTATTTAGAGAGTTATTGCTCATTAGTACCTTGTGCGTCAATTCAAATTACAAATAACAACTGCTATGTTTAGCTCGGGTGAACTTCATTGGAAGAAGTACACTTTTATATGAGATATCTCAAATATTATATAAGGCGCGCTTCTACTTCAGAAAAGAAATTTCTAAAATTTCTACCTCGAGATTTCACTTAATTTGATTTTTAGAACCTGCTTTCACAACCGAAATTTGGGAATTCATTGCCTGAATATTTCCTTAGTATTCCAAGTTCCGTAACAAATGAGTAAGTAGTACCTTTCTGTTACGGCACACCACAAGCCCATATGCGATGTGCGTAAGCTTTTGGTGGAGAAGCGGGATTCAACCATAAACCACAACCTTTATGGTAGAGTTCGCTGCCACCAGATTGGTTTCCCCAAGCAATCAAACACTCGAGTAACTAACAATAAAACATTTAATTCAAATTAAATAAAGCTCTGAATATATACAAATGTAGACAAACTCGCAAATCATAAATACAAGTTTGAACTTGTTATTGCTTCATATTGCTATCTAAAACCAATAATTACACACAGTTATAACTACTGGTGTTATGAATTAACTCGGAAATCTACCCAGATTATCCGAAGTTCAAAAAGTTCCAAGTTGCTATCTCGAAATAAATAACTGTTCCAAGCTATGTTATTCGCGCCTATAGCAGGTAATAGAATTACCGCAGCAATTCTCAGTGGTCTGACGACCAAACTAACCAAGTTACATATTAAATAACTTGCGTACTTCTATACGCTTTCGCACTTGTCTCAAAGTCTGAAAGCCTCCAGTATAAAAGTCACTTAGGAGCTGAAATCCCTCCAATATATATTGAGGCGGAGGTCAGGCGGGGATCTGCCTCTTCACAATACGAGAGGTCTTAACGCGTACCTTTCCTTGTTTGGGCGGCGACGGGCATGGCTCTTAATCGCCTTTGGTATTTCCGGCGAGCACAGTGCTTGAAAATGTTATTTCAAAATCTAAACTGGCCACGATGTTACACTTTCTTACACATTCATATCCCTTACTTCACATAATTTTCGTAACCAAAAGAAGAAGAAAAATAAATAGAATGCAATAACACGTATTTATTTATCAAATTAAATGAGATAAAACTCCAAAACTGACACTTTTTCTCCATTGAAGCTATATTTAGTTAGAGTTAGTATTATAAAAAAAATATTCACTTGTCACATTTGTAATTTTCAAACATCTGAGTAGTAGATGTATCTTCATTTTAACATAAAATATTCTAATTATGTAATTCTAAATTTTTATAAAAAATGAGAATATACTATTTTCGTGATTTCATTATATCTGATACTTGGTCAACCAACTCTCAAAATTTCCGCTGTCAAATTGTAAGTTCCTTAACCTGTCGATCTACATAATCATCTTTTTCCATTTAAAACTATACTTTATTCTTTCTGAATGATTCGTGATTTTGATATTCTGTCTTATCCTCTTTCTTGGTATTGTACTTTGTACACTTGATTCAAAGATTATACTCAAAGAATTTCGCTAATTCTCTCCATTGTGAGCATCTCGTCTTTGAATTCTCTCAATAAACTCCACATACGCTACCTTCACCCTCGCCCTACACCTCCGTATCCGCTCCTTCCACCCGCGAACCTCACGCGCCATCACGCGCGGCGCGGCGCCACGCCGCTTTTGTTGTGGAGCGTGCAGGCGCGCAGTTGTGCGATATGAGGGCGCGGACGCGAGATTGCGAAATACCGCGCGCTCCCACATAGCATACTGATGTGCTGCGTTTTACGTCTTGTCCTTCTTTCTTTCCACCATCACCAGACTTCTCTTTACTTTCTTCGTCTCGCACCAACTCCCCCTTCCCTTCTGTATTTCCTCTCCCTCTTGCTCCCTTCCCCACCACACCCCTTCCACCCACCCCTTTCCACAACACGTATCCGATCCGTAGTTCCTCACCACCTTAAAAACTAATACGTCACTCATCCCAGACTTCGGTTCGTTCTCTGCTCCAGATCCTAATTTCCGACCACTCAGTGATGCATGTGGTCAGAGCTACGAATAGGTCCATTAACCTGGCAAAACTACAATAAAGTTCTTCAAACGTTATACTATATAATTCGTATTTTACGATAATCTGCACCATTTATTGACTGCCTTTGTTTATAACATGTTCATGGTCGTGACCCATTGATATCAAGTTGTTCAGCTCTCAAAGTGTAAAGTGAATGCCTGAGACTGATATGAAGCACTTTGATAGCATCAGTGATCAATCCAGTGTTTAAAAAATAATGTTCTCACCACTCTTGTAGCATTTATATACTTGTACAATTACTAAACAAGATTTTTCACGATTTGTCGTCTCAAATTTCCCATATAAAATGTACGTTGGATGATTACACCAATGACAATACATTGTGTGTAGGTTTTTGGGGTCATTGACTTCGAATCGATTACACATAGTAGATTAAATCTTTTCTGACAGTAGCTTTAAACAATTATCATTTAACAATAATTTAGAAATTGTTAATAACATTTTTTTCTTTACAAGTATTTTCGAACAAATTGTTAGTTTTTTATCCATTAGATAATCATTTTTTAGGGTTCAAAGTCTTAAAATTTGTGTTCGGAGGATCCAAATATTTCAAAAAGTTCTGGGCGCGTAATTCATATTCAGCTCTGGTAGTCGCTATTAAATTATCGACTAAAATTTTTTGTTACAATTAACTGACCACAAATTGGGTCAAACAGCTTGTGAATTCGGAATCAAAAACTTACAGAGATTAAGCTCGCGAGGTCGGTTGGCGTCGGAATCCCGTCTGCCCAGCATAATGCTGTAAGTAAAATATTTTATCTCTACCCATTTTCTCACTAAATCGTACTATAAAAATACCCATAGAACACATTTTGTAGAATATTTTATGTCTTTATATCATTGTTATCCTGTTCACATTTTTTGAAACATCCAATATCTCGAAGATATTGGGGAGAAAAGCATTGAAATACCTTTTGGGTGAGATTACTATATTTTTATCAATTCAATTATATTGGATTCTTCTTCGAAAATACCTCTTACCTGCCTAAATTAAGCCTTTTTAAACTTAAATGTTATTAATGAATATTAACTACGGCGACTTTTTTATATATTCTGAAAACACAACCGTGTGTAAGAAAATTAAGGAAAATATATCACGTTCTTCTCTAAAAACACAAATAAAGAGTCGATGCAAGCACAGCCGAAAGCAAAATTATGAATACTAATAGACAAAAAATTAACGACAAAATAAAACTTTGTCTCCTTAAAGTGTCGCGGGTTTTCACTTTTCTTTTTTTAAGTTGCCCACAAGATACTATAAATACCTTATCAAACCGGAGAGTTTCTCCGAAACAACTATGAAGAAAATGGATGAAAAGTTTTGATTATGAAATGAAATCGAAGTTAAATTTACGTTTTTAAATTTTAAAATCTAGACTTTTGTTCAGTGTTCTCGATTCAGTGTCTTTTGTTAATCAAATATGCATTAATCCACCGATTTAATGAAACACATTTGTTGTTTCTTCAATAAACATATCATTCTTTAAAAGTTTGTTTTAAACTGTCCATTTCTCATAAAGAGGATTTATGTCTAACTAAATAATTCACTTTTTTTTTGTTTTAACCCCATCAGGTTTTGTAGCCGTTTTTCATCTATAGTTACATTTATTTTCCTTACCAGAAAAATAAATAAATGTGGATATATTCCATACAGATGTCACAATTTATGTGTTTGTTTACTTGGATTAGATCTCATGATAAAATTGACGTCAATTTGTATATTTTTGATTCTTGCATCACATTGGTTGTTACCCCTATCCAAATGCAGACTGTCGCCTCTCGAACCTATCTGCCATTCCCCCGTTTCTTCCTTTGACCCTCCGATTCCCTCGCGTTTATGACATCACATCACCCTCCCTCGCGTCATAAGCACTCTATTCCCTTGAGATCGCAGTCACCCTCTGTAGGAAACTATATATTAATCTCCCCTCGCACAACCTAATAACTTATTATTAAATTTTAGCCTCTTAAACAGACTGGTGGAGACATAATCTTACAATTATCAACACAGCTTTCCGGCAGGAGAGCGACGAGGAGTTGAAGATTAAAATCATATCATTCCATTACACGAGTTCCACAAACTAAAATTTTCCACAAATTGTGAGGATGGGTTTGCGTGAGTTATTTTCGTCATGATATAATATATTTTACTAAAATCGTTTGTCTAAGCGTGAGCTTCAAGATTTATAACAGTTCATTGTTTTTATTTTTTATTTTTCCGCTGATCTACAGTAAATCATTTTAAGAAAAGTCATAATACAGAAAAAAACCGTTACTTCAATAATTTATTTTTTCTCCACTTTTGGTTTTATTCTACAANTATATAACATTTTATACTCATCAAGCCATTATGAACTTTCGAAGTTACATTTTACACCAAATGCAAATTCATTTAGTTATTTTCTTGTCTTCTACTCCGAATTATTTGCCACTCCGAATTCCTTCAATTGATAAATTCAAACTAGGAGTCATAGAATCATAGTTTTTCGATCTCGATGAGTCTAAGAAACTCTGCAAAGTTTGGAAATGTGGTTTGGCAATCTCTGCACAAAATTTAAGGTACATGAAATGTATTTTTATTCATTTTTTCAAAATGTTGAATTTTATAAAACAGCAAGGAGCGTATATAAAGTCGGAGTGCTGCGTCCAGAAAAAGGTTTCCTTCTTTATCGTATATTTTGCATCATGAGTTGTCGCGGGAACCAAATCGATCACATATACACACACGTACGGCATTGAATGTTATCATGCACTTGAGAATTGACTCTCCTGGAGCCAATTCTTAAAGATCTGAAGAGATCTCGAATATGCATCGTCAACGGCGAGGTGAAAATTGCGACGGACCGGGACGGACCAGGCCAGGTGGAGGTTGCGTACGGACTTGGAAGTCGAGGCGGGTGGTGCACTGGACAGCACACCTGCGACCAGAGCAGAAAGTCCCGGGTTCGAGTCCCCATCCTTCGCAATTTTCACCTGGCCGTTGACGGTGCAAACACTCATCAACGAGTAGATACACGGAAGTTATGAGTTAAAATTAAATCTCGATTATTTTTTCGTTCGATTAATTTACGTTCTATACAATCTATGTAGAATTAGAAAGTAAAAATAGATTTAAGCTGAATGTAACGGTAACTGATTAAACGAATGCTCTTTACAGTTGTGTTTTCTGTTTCTCTGCCATTGTGACACTGTATCTTTCCGCATCGCTGCAGCAGCGCCGTTCGTTCACCGATTTCCTCAGGATCGTCTTTCTGCCGCACAAAGCGCTGACCGCTGATTCCCGGCCGCCGCAATATGTTGCGGGTGCGCGCCATATTGACCGCGGAGATGTCGTCACCGTCGACCCCTAAGTCTCCCCACCCTTTCATATGACCACTCCACCGCATCTTACCCCGCCGTGCGACGCTCCCTGTCTTCTGAAGCGGAAGGTCCCCGCGGTGCGCACGCCGACACACGTTCCTTGCCGTCGATATGATGAAGACCCTCTCTATTGCAAGAATCGGATTTAGACGCACGCAGAGGGATTCTGAATGTTGGCGATTCTTCCTGAGAAAAGCGAGAATCTGTTGGAGTCGGAAAAGTGAAGAATCCAAAACAGTAGGAGTACGAAGAACTGCATTGATCTCATCGTTTAATCATTTCGTCAGTACTTGTTTCAAACACACACATACACATAAAACAAATCTTAAAATGGTATATTAATTTATTTGCATTCCCTTGTCAAATGAAAAACACACATGGTGCTGACTTTGGTTTCTCCATTCTATTTCATTATGTATTTTATAACATATTCTGCTTCCTTTTGTGGATTGGCTGATCGAAGGAAAGTTATATACCAACATTATCTTACATTTTTATCTAGTCCATAATGGCAATGCCAGGGTCTGATCAATCCAGACATTGCCCTGAAGAATTCACATCAAGATGGCCGAAATTCCGGTACAATTGCCTACAAGGATGTGTTTTTTTTTCGGACAACCAAACATATATGAGGTACAATTTACAAAATCAGCATCTGCACAAGTTTTATAAAAAACAACAAGACTACTCCATTATGTAGCTAGTCGAATTAATCATGTTTATGTATTTGCCACTTGATGATATCTCCAGATACAAGACGAAACGTTGTGAGTTTTTCATTTTCAATGTTTCTATTCAGTTTTTTAAAACAATTTTTGACTCCAATGTGTAAGATTTTTAACTTTCACTGTGTAAAATTTTATTATCGACGTGCACAGTGATGTTTACAGACTAGTGTGTTCTTAAAACTATTGACATGTTTTAATAAACTTATCTGCTATAAAATAAGATCATATTATTTCTTCAATTCAGACTTCCGTCTAAATATTTTCATCACCTATTCCAATTGAATTGTACTTGATGGGTAATGAGGTAACATCACATAAAGGACTTTAATGTTATCCTCGACTATTGTGATTTAAATGTTAATTCAATAGTGAAAAAGAAATATTCTATTATTTCGAAATTCACTGTTTGACTTGATCAACTCACATTAATTTCTTTAATGGACATGTTACCTCTCGGAATGGAATAACCTGAATTAACTTTCAGAATCTCGAAAAGTACTCTTCGCAGGAATTAATACAAACATGAAATACAATACGAATTATGGTCTCGTTTTTTCAGTCCTTCGCTCACTGGAGAGATTTTATCATTCAGTTTACCAACAGAAAACACAAACTCTGAAGCAAACACAACGTAGTTGATTAGACTAACATGAGGGGGCGTGCGCAAGCCAACGTCCCTTCTAACAGCGTATCACTCCACTACCGTTCCCTTGTGACCCTCTAAACTCCTGAGGGACACTGAGAGCTCTTTGCAGTCCCTAAGGACCACATCCCTTACTCCTTGCATGTCCCCTTGCTTTGGGCGCATGCCACTCGACTAAGCTCATGTCAACTCCCTCTCTTACATTCATACCGCTTGTCAACTTAGCCTTCTGCCTTTACACACAACTGTTTAATATTCTGAATAATGATATTCGTATTTACAGGGTTTCGTTTGACGTACAACACGAGACGTTACTCTTACGATTCTGAATTAATAAACATGCAAAACAGATTAATGTTCTGTTCAGACGAAATGTGGATTAGAATGAAACTTTTTTCATTAACAAGGGATGCAATTGCTTTAACGTGAATATATTCTCCATAAGGAAAATTGAACAAATGAGATATTTATTTGACTCATTTTCTTATAGTCTGTCATCACAGTTCAGGTAAAGTAAATAATTTTGATACTATTATTTTGCACTTAACTTGCGATCAGCGATTACATAATATACTTTCAGAGTAACAGGTTTTAAAAGTTCCAAGCACAAAACTGTATTATTCTAATTTCTTGATANATATATATGAATTTCAAATAATCAAATAACCTTTTCTACTTTATGTTTACATAAATTTCAAAGTGGTACAGAAATGATACAGAATTCAAAATGTCTGATTGTAAAAAATAAAATCTCTTTACTTCCGGAGTTGTTTATTAAAAAAACAAGAGGGAAACAAAATAATATAACAAAATTTGAGGGTTACGTCTAAATTTTTTAAAAATATTCCCAGAACTTTTCTTCTGGTTTAGGTTTTAAACTCAGAAAAAAATTGTACATCGCAGAAAGTGTGGTAATGAAAAAAGCCACATAGCATGAAAGCGACATGGAGACTGATTAATACATGAGTAGATAAAACGAATCCGAGGTGATAGAACCGCACCGCTCTCCATATGAAGCCCTTGCTTTTGCCACGGAACCACTTTCCGTCGGTATCCGTCCCTGTGTTTTGCTTGCAAAATGGAAGCTCCAGCTAATGAGCGACGGATGAAGATTGAAAGCCCCAAAGAAGGTGGAAGGGGAGGAAAGGACAAGAAGGTAGAAGAGGGTAGGGTTAAAAAGAGGGCGTTTTACAAAGAATAAGGGGTAGGGAATACAAATGGGAGATGTGAATGATGGACACATGTTTTAATTCTGACAGCGCTTTTACCCCGGTGGGATTGATATTGGGAATTTTCGATGGTTGGGTCAACACACGCAAATAGCGGACGGAATGTCAGTCATGTATGGAGTGGAGGAAGAATAAATAGTGTGAAGGCTAGCATTACACATTGATGTGAGAGAGATCAAGACTCATGAAGATTGCCACAAGAAATCGAAAATCACAAGAAAAATAGTGAAATAGTAATTTCATAAAATAAACTATTTCGTTACTGCACAGAAGCAAGGTGTTTAACTTGTATATTCTGGTTCATTTGCGGACAAAATGAAGGCATTAAGGCATTATTGATTATCATGAAAAAATATATGTGATTTTCGTATTACAATAGATTAATATTAAAATTTTGTCTGAAGAGTACATAAACTGTTACGATCTTTATTGATTCTAATTGTATCATCAACGCATGCAAAATTTGTGTCCTTAAGTTGAAGACACCTTGCATTATAGAAACAGTGATATGCCTAAGTGTGCTGCATTATCAACTATTATGGAATACATTAAACGGCTGCATGTTTTATATATATTCGAAAATACATATAATGCATTTTATAAAAGTAAGCTTAATAAATATATATTATATAAAACATAAGAAATTTGTTAACAAGGCTATCTTTTCCAAAACCTCGTCAACATCTATAAAGAATGACCAAAAATAACACGAGAAGAAGTTTAGAATTTGTAGAAGAAATGTTGAGTTATTAAAAAAGTTAAAAATCTACCAAAGAGGGTCAGATCTTTATAATTATCGTATTAGGTTATTTCTTGTAAGAACAAAGTGTTCCTAGTTGGTTTTGGAGGAAGGCGTAGTTTAGATTCAGAGGGGTAGGACTCTGGGGGTGGAAGTGGATGACTCGCCTTCAGTCGCGTAACACCTCACAGATGCCTCATGAATACGAAATCCAGCTGCCACTGTCCCCCTCAATTCTAGATCCCACCTCTCACCCCCTAGGTTGCATGTATTGTCGCTGAGGCCGATAGTACTACGACTCATTGTAATGTACGTTTATGATCTATCTACTGTAGTAACACAGAGAATAAGAATAAAATTAGACCTAAAAGAGTTCTTTGTGGTACACCACTGCTGACGGAAACGGATTGCGGGAAATGGTATTCCAATACGCGGTTAGCTCAAGGAAATTCTTTTGGTTGATGTGCGTCTGTATGTTTTCAAAACAATTGATGATCCAGTCCCCAAAAACCGTAGAATTGTGATTATAAAACAAAGTTAAAAACCAAATAGTGTAGAAATGATAAAAACTAATTATTAAAGCATTATTAAACTAAACTATGTAAGATTTTGGTCAGCAATGGTTCACATCTCGTCTTTTCATTTTAACACGCAATATTCATACCATTTAGATTAAATTACAAAATTATTTCGAGGTTTTATTCAGAAATAAGAAATTTCTCTCTTGATGTGAAATACTTTTAGTCAATTTCTCGTGTTGGATTTAGTGAATGAGATTTATTGCTAGATATTTTGTCAATATTTGGCTAGAAATGATCTTTTCAGCAAATCCATGCTGTTGTTTATGATAACGGATTCTCCTCACTTACGCCACTCCAGGTCACAGAGGAATCGTTAATGTAGAGCTATTCGATACACGAACGTATAATAACGTCCAACCAGCCGTTACTAATGAAATAAATGAAATATCATTTCATGGGAATGCAATTGACATGAATTATTGAAACCCTTTCGAACCGCACAGTATATAACGGAAACGCTCCGCGTGGTGTTAACAAAACCAGGACTTCTGTATTTATATATGATGATACATCACTCCAGATTGCATTCATTATTTGCTGACGACAAATCTAGTTGGCTGTGTGGTTCCCTTCCCGTTTGCTCATTCAAACACGGAGAGCTGTATAAATATGCTGTATTAAGTAGAGAGAGATTGAACGGGACATTGGGGCCTTGAAGCACGTTGTTCGCATACCAGATGGCACATACGCGCGATACACGTTTTACTTACATTCTTTTTCCTCACCAAAGAGTCTCAATAGAAATTTTATAACATCCAAGAAAATATTAAACATGATTTCTGTTTCCAAAATGCGTGAATTTTACATAAAAAACAAGGATCGCCTACAGATTTTAGAAAGCCTTCACCAGAGTGATAATTTGGGCTTTCATCACCTCTCCTCCCCCTTCTTTAAACCCTTATACTTCTCCTCTCAATTAGTAGGTCTACTTAGCAAATAAACGTGCGAAAGTATTTATGTACTTTTCCAATACGTGTCATAAATAGGTATTGGCAACACTCATTAATTTGCGGATGGACATTATGTTCCACTGATCTGTTAGGCATGTAACTTCCACATTGTTGTTTGCCTTTGTTATAATGAGTGCGGTAATATCAAATCCCGCTTGTTGTGAAGTCCTATCGGTGATTAGAACCTTGAACTCAAGAGGTCATAATTCTACTGCAATTCACCGTCAGGAGTGTGAAACAAATGGTAAGAGGAATAGGAAGAGGAAGTGAAAGAGAGGCAATGGTGTCGTGAATTTAGGGAAGGACTTCCTCTCACTTTCGCATTCACTAGCTCAAACAGAGCGTTACTCCGGGCCTGCCACTCTTCTGATCATCGTGAGCATTTGAGCGACGTTCCCAAATTGTTGCTTAGGTGGGACCACCACTCCAAGTTAGTCCTATCACGGAGATGTATAATTGTTTTCTTTATTGTAATTCTAATTGTTTAAAACAACAATGTGAATAATAAAGAAGAAAAACCCCGATTTAATTTGTATCTAACAGTCAATGATATAGTACAAGAAATATTCAGGAACTCGCTTGTCTCGTTTGAAATGCATAAGAGCACGTACAAATATTTACGCCGCTTTCAGATATTTTAGTGATTTCATCCTAGATACGCTAGTACTATCTTAATGTATCAATATTTTTGATAATATTATTAATAATAATAGCAATATTATAAAGTATACTCTCTGCTGTTAATAATTATATTTTTTCAAAGCTGGTGGAACTGGACTTGATATTCGCTAAATGTCTCTTGAGGGAACCTGTCGATCCACATGATACCAACAGTAAACTGAGTGAAGGCGCCATTACCTGATTGGATATGGTAGACAGGAGACGACACTGATCATAATTCATGAAGTTTTCATTAACGATTGCCCCGCCCTCTGGTGCTTTCCAACTTCGCCCTACAAACATGTTCTACCCTCTAATTCCCACATCCACACAACAAACTATCGCATGAATTAATCTCCCCCTTCTTTTTCTACTCAATAAACGTTATCTCCCTTATTCACCAGGGAACTCTTATCAAGTTTTCTGTCCTTGCAACATATCGTCGTCCTACGTGCATTTAATTTCATCACTGTTTCTTCCCTTCTTCATAGTCGTGTCGCTGAGTGCAATCAATTTCGTCAATAACATATTCTTTCAATATAATATTCTCAACATTTTATTATTTTTAAATAATAACTTAATCTACTAAGCCAGTAATACGTATTAATAAAAATCAAGACAATGCATTCTGTGGGGAAATTATGGGAACTATCATTGAAAAACGACCAATAATGTCCTAGCGTCTACTTCCAAGAGTTTTTTAAAGGTCAAGTACAACAATTTTAATTATCCATAATCTGATATATCTTCATATTGTTGACTTCTGTGATAATCATTTCCTTGATTTCCAATTATATTTCTATCACCTGTTTCCCTTTAATTCAAAATCTGCTAACTTCCTCTTTCTTTCCGCTATGTCTCATTCAGTTCCTCATTCCATCAGCACCTCATCTTCACTTTCTTCCTCGCATTCTATAACCATCCTCTCACCGTGGGATCACCGTGGCCATCACTCTCCGCAGATACCATCTGCACCGCTGTCAGCGCAACTGTTCGGAGACGTCTCTGTCACCAGGGATCTTCTTCCAGTCCTGGGGCTGGGTGTGGACCTAAAAACTATGATTGAGACGAAGAATTTTTTTTACTGTTCAGCGTATCGTAATCAAACATTCGGTTTTACTACACCACCGACTATTTTGTACTTTCGTGGATTAGGGAGAGTAGTATAACTGTCCAAAAAATAGAACATCTCTGAATTTTGAAGAGACTGAATATCAAATATATCACCCAGTACTAAAATAACGTTTTTTTTAACTATTTGTGTGTTTCTTTGAAAAGTTGCCAACATGAACTACTTAAACTTGGGATAAGTTAACCTCTCTCTCATACATCAAACACCAAACTTGAAAGTTCTAACAATCTTTTGGCTACTTTGTAAAATTTACCAGATGGTATTCACGAACAAGTAATATACACAATTTTGTTTAAAAAAGTATATTCTTATCTTTTTTCTCATTTTTTTTACTGAGAAAAAGTTTAAGGTTATTGAATTTTGTGAAATCATTTTAAGTTACATTAATTCATTTAATGAAGAAATGTTATATTATTCCGGCGAATCAACTAAATATTATGTGAGTTGATAGAGTATTTTATTTAAGAAACACAAAGGAGACCACTTAGGGTCCTTTGGAAATTTATAGTCAATTTATCTCGTGATAATGAATATGAATAATGACTAATGAATTATTACTATTAATGATTAATAATATTAATGATTATTAATGATTAATTTATTTTACGGTACTTTGAGTAGAAATGGTCACGAGGAGAGGGAATGAAATCAATAAAGTCTTAGATAGAAAGCGAGATAGCAAAATCCTCCCTGCCAGATGTGCAGCACGTCCCATGACCCTCCACTTAACTTCAAACCAAACACAGGACGTGTGCCTGAGTTTCAGACTGAAATCGCGCTGAGGGTATCAATGACTGCTTTGAGACAAGGATCAGCGGTACGAGCGGCTCACAGCGGGGGCTGATGAAGTGGGTGCACGGAGGCGGAGAAAGGAAATGGCAATGAGCACTTACATATGAATGGGTGAAATCAATTAAGAATAAATGAGAGTTGAAGTGAGATTTCCAGTGATGACTCAGCTGTAATTTTGGTATCTCATAGTTGGTAGGTTGCAAGATCAAATACATTTTCCAGATGCCACCTGACTTCCCAGTACTACCCTTTCATCTACACCCAACCTGTTCCTCAAGATGTTGGTTAGATGGAATACCACACCTCATGGGATTTTCTTTACCTAATAAAAATGAAATGGTAACGGGTACAGAGGGTGTATTGTTCTTCTACTGCGATGAAGTAGATTTCGGACACAGTTTATTGTAAGAGTAGTCTTCAATCCGTATCAGTGTGGTCTACATGTGGCTTAATTCTTGGAGGCCCACAAATCGTTTTCGTTTTACATAATCGTGTCACTCACTCTCTCTCTCTCTCACGGACATTTATTGTGGTCTCATTGGAGATCTTGAAACCAATTGAGGAACGAACTATCATCGCATTCCTGAATTTTGACTCCTTTTTTTCAAAAACCAAAACATTGTTTTATTGCGATAAATCCTGAAATTAGCAAATATTTTCCTTAATTGGGGACATATCTGGTTTTAAATGTTTTGCATGATAGAATACGTTACAAACACACATAAAAATCCAAAACAGGCAAAATGGGAACATGATAATATTGAAAATTTATTCAGATTACCCAAATTACTACATTGTTGTACAAAGTCCCATAGCACTGAGAATATGATTAATAATAATTACGGTATTACTATTACTCTTAAGCTGGCCAAATCATTTTTCAATCTCGCTCGATTTAACCCACCGTTTGATTTATTAATGTTGCTTGGAGAAATGTCGAAAGTGTAGAAAAATTACAACGTATGACAAACAGAAAGACTGAGATTATATGGGGTTCAGAATGAAATATGTGACAATTATAGTATAATTAAAGGAGTGTTAAAATAACAAGGTTTTTGAGTAAAATGTTCTTACAAGATTTTTGAGTTAAATATTAAGAATAATTAAATAAATGAATTGAGTTTTTCCCGAAAGTATGTTTTAATGCGTCCCACCCATCCTGGCCTGGCCCGGGGCCCATCCGATCCATCCTGACCCGGGTTTTTCTTCGGGTTTCCTTCGGATAGAGGCGGATTCTTTTATACAGACTCGCTAGGCTCTCTCCTAGGGGCGTCATCTATTGAAGAAATAAATATCTAATTTAATGTTATTTAATAGGCACGATTTATAAACATTACTTCCCGAATAATCTATAATTTGATAATAATACGTATCTGAAATAACGCTTTTGTGTTTTATTAAATACAAATTTGTTGATATGTTAATTTCACAACACGTACTGAACTATTTTTATTGTTAGGAGTGTGCTGAAAGGTTAAATTCGCCACTGCATTAGGGCCCTTGATTAGAATTGATGGGATGGTCCCTTGCTTGCTTCCGGAGAGTAAATTAGTTTATTGTCCTCCACGTGGTTATACGCAGTTTGTTCTGATTTTTTGACAGTAAATTTATTATTTTATATTATTATTATTATTATTATTACTAAAAATTGAGTTTTTCCTTAAGTATGTTTTAATGAGTATTATAAACCGTATTAACTAGTATTATTATTCATTAAAGATCAGTAAACACAGAATTAAAACAATTTCAGTTGAGCTTTACAAACGAATAGCTTTTCATAAAACCCTGTATTTAGACATAATTATTCAAAATACAAGTTGGCACTCAATACTTGCGAGCGGGGGTTATAGTTATTGGATCCCCCAGTGATTAAATGATGTTTGAAAGGCGGACGGACTTTGGACAGTGGAGCCTGGTGCCGATGAATCAGTGAGTTCGAGCGATGTGTTCCCCTGACGGCGTTCGTATTCATTATCGATCATCAGCTGTCTTTCCACCCTTCGAACTTTACTGCCCTTCGGCCACCGCCGATTGACGAATTGCAGAGTCAACTGTCATCCTTTACTCTCCATTGGGGCAATCATTATTGCGACAGGGATCTCAAGAAGTTGTGGCCTGTTCGACAACATATCATTATAGACAATTATGATAGGGAGAATTGGGGAAGTCCTGAGATATGGATCACAAAATCTTAGTTTTATCTTTTTGTAGTACCTCATAATGAAATTTTAGTCAATTATTCAAATTAATTATGAAAATACTTAAAACGTTGAGCCATGTTCGTTAAGCAGATTGAGGAAATAGATTGAAAACCAATCGAACAATTCCATGTAAAATGAAGTGTAATATTCACCACATGACTCTGACATTGCCCTGAAGAAGACCACTGCATGATGACCGAAACGTTGGTAGTTGTATCTACTAAGACGCGGATTGTCCCGGACAGACAAGTTCATATTCACCACTTGAGTTTCTTGACTGATTCCCCTTATTTTTTGGATAAATGTTTAAGTAAAGTAGTTAAATTATATTATGCGATTTTTTATATTTGAGTCCGGGTACATGTTCTCAGATTTAGTGCAATGAAACGATAACCCATTTATGAACATGCCAACGATTCAACTTACTTCCTTCTAGCAAATGAACACATCCTCACCTTCTCCTTCACCTCTATCTACTTCAACTATGCCACATCACGCATTGATGAACGGATGGTCATGTAACTACTGGATGGTGATGTTTATTGTTTTATTGATCTAAAGTCGGGAATATTAGCATACGACTTAACTAATGCCAATAAGGTAATACAATATACCGTGTTATAAAAAAAGTCTAATTTTCAATGTCTCACGTGCTTGTTATCGTTTAAAGAAAATATTGTTCTTTCTAATCACCGTGTGAGAATAGAGAGTTGGCAATGTCATTGTGGTTCCAATCATGGTCGTTACACATGAAGGGCGCTACGCACCGGGGAGTTGAGCGTAATCCCGCGCAAACACGACACCCTTCTCTATTCGTTTCCCCACTCACGAGAAAGGGCCAAAATGCTTGGAAGGTACGTCATTCGCAATTACAACTATACTGCGAAGAGTTGTAGTTGGTCACTTTGCTTCTGCGAAGTCGACGACTTCATGCGGATCCGAATGTCTTTCTCGTACTGGATTTGAGGGACGTAAGGAGTCAGATATACTCTGGAGGTATTTTTTAAAATCACTTTTAAGTAATTATTACATTACTCTAGTTACAAGTTTTAAATTGAGAAATCAGGTCATGTTTTGCACGAATATTCTATATTTATGTTAATACATTCAAAGTTTCAGCAAATTATATCATCTCAATTTCTTAAAGACTCCATCATTTAAGTAAGACGGGGAAAACTTCCCCAAGCCAGATAATGTAACTCTAGTTGGAAAATAAAAAAAGTGATGAGTCATCATCTGTTCTCCTTGACGAACACTAAAAACAGTACATGCGAGATTTTCTTTATTTGTGGAAAATATCTTTCGTTTTACTTCCAGACTCTTTGCAATCTTCATGAATCGTGTTGGAACTTAAGTTCTTGTACAAAGCTTCTTTATATATTGTAGTTGTTAATGGAAAAGAAAAACTAGAGATTTGTTCACAAGAGAATTCTTACAATCAAGTTTCATCTAGTATCTAAAATTATTGTTACTCTTAGATGTAGTGAACTCTATGGAGAATGATAAGGACTTTTTCAGTTTCATGAACGTATTGAGGAAGTTCCAGAATTTTGTATCTTAAACAAGAATAACACACTACAGTGTTAGGTTGATACCGTATCTCAGGAGCTCTATTTTCCAGTATTGCACATCGTATCTTCGGATGAAGTCTGCTTTGAACTTACTTATATCACTACCTGTGATTGGGGAAAATAACTGAAAATGTACGTACATACTACACGTATTCGTGCTTGTTATCGCCTGGCTTTTAATTTGTCGTTCATATCCACACTACTTAAGTTGCTCACTATTTCTGTGTTATTTCATTCAACTATTTTGATTCCCTTTCAGGGACCCGACGGAACTATATATACGAGATAACTTTCGGTCAGGTGAAAATGGCGACGAGCCGGGAATCGAACCCGGGATTATGCTTTGATCGCAGGGGTGCTAACCACTATACCACCCGTTCGCCTTCCACAACTGAAATATATATACACATTTCAGAGGAATATTTAT